>JAVQJG010064747.1:0-28557 GCA_036024015.1 Craterocephalus amniculus | reverse complement strand
GTCTAATTAATCCGAATGGGGGAAAAATTTCCATCAACCCGAGCAGACTATCCGAAACAGTTGTAATCCATTCCTCGATTGCGTCCCGGGACCGCAGAAAGTTTGCCAGAAATGGCATCAAGCCTGCAGCCCTGCTCATTCTTGCATTTAGTGTCCCAATCGCTCGGTACATCGCAGACAACTTTTCAAGCAGGTTAAGATCCATCAGGTAACCACCAGCTCCAATCAGCAGAAAACCGACGATCATGAATCCAAATATGTAGACATCTTCCACGTTCTCGACAGAAAGCTGGGGCAGGCATTGGGGCCATCCCGTAGCCTGCCATGTGCGTCTCGTCCGGACATGTGGGCTCTCCCTTGCCCGGTCTATGGGTAGAAAAAATCTGATCGATTGCATCTAGGGACCAGCTGACCAAATCCATGTTCAAAGAGTTAATTAGGTTAAGGATGGAATTCAGAGAGGCTCAGAGAAATGACAGAACAGAGTAGGAGGGGAGATGCTATGTGCCGTATGAAAACATTACTGTAGTACCAAAACACAAATAAAGTCCTTCTTTTGTTCTGTTACACTCATGAAGGATGGATGACTGAATAACGACTAAAATGTTTCTGTGTAGTCATGTTCTTTATCTTTGGCAAAACTTATATGAACAATGTTACTTACATGTTGGACAGGCTTTGCACATTCATGAACATACATTTGTCCTGAAATAATCAGAATTTACATGTCCTAAAACTATGAGACAAAAGTGTTTCACGTAATGTATATTTATTGAGGAAAATGATCACATATCACATCAATGGAAAGTAATGGGAGCATCTGGTTTCAGTATGTTGTGAATCCCTTGTGCAATGATAACACCAACTATTCTTAGACATATCTCATGAGAATTTCCCCGGGATGATTCGGCATTCATTGCTCCATCAATGAAAGCAGCCGTCTGAGCCTAATGCAGCAAAGGAATCCCATACCATAACTCAGGGACAGATGTAGCTCAGGAGAAGTGATTGTACATTTCTGTTCCCTAGAATAAAATGATCCCTCAACCCCAAACTTTCTCTGAAAAAAGCACCTAGAGCAGGAACAGGACTTTACATGTTTATTTTGCTTCTACAAACGCGACTGTGTTTTAATCCCTTATAAAGTAGAGCTTTGAGAAGTTGCAGTTGAACAGGTCCTGGCTTTTTTGAGCCCATTTGCCAAGCACAACATTTAGCACGACTTTAAGTCAGCAACTTGGGTGTCCGGTAGAATAGCAGGCAAAAACACAGAACAAAATTCAGGAAAAGTTAAAGAAACTGAAAGACAATTACAAGAATCTAAAGGACGACAACAGCCAAGGTGTGCCCCACCCCTACACCACGAGTGGTATCAACTTGATAACAAAGAATATTACAGAAGTTTGCAATGCAGTAGAAATTCAAGCCTTGAAGAACCATCAATTATTTTACCATGGTAGATACAGTACATTTTGGTTTATAAAAATCCCTGGGAATTTTGGTAGAAACACCTCGTATGTGTACCTATTAGAGCTGTGACGTTCATGAACGAAATGATTCTTTTGAACGGCTCTTTTAAATGAACAGAGTCACAGTTGCGAACTATTTGCTTGAGATCCGTTCATTTTTATACAATTGGTCACGCTGTTTTCACAAAATTGACATGGAGCTCTGATGTCCGACACTCTCCATTAAACGGAATGCATCCCCAGCACCTCTCTGGGGAGGAGTTAAAGCTAATGCGGGACCAACGCGGCAGGAAACATTACGGTACAAGAAAAGCAATGGCAAATGCCGAAGTTGAGGGAGGAGAAAAAAAAACTAAAACCTTTCCAATAAGATGTGAAAAAGGAGCACCATTTGAAATTTTGCAATTCTCTGTTGATGGCCAGGTAAGGAAAAGTGCAGAATAGGAGTAGGAAAGAGTAGGAAATAGTGTAAATAGAACCCACAAAGAGTGCAAGTGTTGTTGTTTCAAGGATGTTTCATGTTGTTCACACAAGTTATTATTTAAACTCCTTTGCACTTTATCATTTATGTATGTAATTTATGTTTACATTGTCCAGATGTGGATTAGAGATGTGGAAAAGAGTTAAGCTCCTATAAAATAGTTCAGGTTTACACAACAGTGGTTTTGTTTTTATGTTTGTCTTCCTGATTTGATTATTTAAGTATTTTATGGAAAAAAACACTGATCCTATATTTTCTGTATTTCTAAAAATATTTTATAGCAGGTTTTTTTTATTTTTAAATGTAAAATTTAGGATTAAAATATTTTAGAATAATTAACCCTGACAGAGTATGTCTTGGTAGGGTGTGCCAGTTTGAAACCAAATCTTAACATAGTCTATACCAGTGATTATTTCCTTGATAAATGAGTTAATCTGAATGCTAAAAAATAAAATAAAACAAAGAAAAGTTCTTTTTAATGGCTCTTTGAAAAAAACCGCTCCTAAAGACCCATCTCCCTTCAAAAAGCCACCAATCCCATCACTACCACACATTTCAAATGAAGCTATAATCAATATTTCAGAGTAATTCAAACTCAAATATTGGTGAGAAATATGAGCTTGATATTATTGTGACCAAAACTCAACCCATTATTCTCCCTTGTGATTAGTTCCAGTATAGACTGAATAAACCCCATGCTAACTTCTTTAAAAAGAAAAAATATAAGAATGAGCCGATGAGCCAGTCTTTAGAAAGGCTCTTTGAAAGGAACGGATCCCAAAGATCCTTCTAAAGAGCCAAAGATCCCAGCCCCTCAGAGATGTCCTTCATCTGATTAACTGATCACTGTTTTTTATCCTGCTGACTGAAAATACAAGACATTGATCTCCCCCTCAAATGAGCACTTCACCCCAGATGTTTGCTAGATCATTTTGCTGCTCAACATTTTCTATTACTTTCTTGATTAAGTAGCCTATATCAGCACTGGGAACAGTGTATCACTGCCACTAGAAACATACATTAAGATCTCCGGACAGCAGAAGGCTTTCAAGTATTATATTGACGTTAGGCTCACAAAACACTGTCCACGATTGAAAAAAGCAAGCAGTGTGCCCACAGCACTTTCTTTTCCTGTTTTGAAGCAGAATTATCCATGCTGTGTTGCAACCAAGCATGGCCATTTAAGGATCATGTGTGAGACTTTGGTCCTAACGAGGCCCCAGTCTGACCGAACCAACCCAATCTGCATAACCATCTGTAAGCCAGCACTGCCATACTGATGGATGTCCTGATCTCCATATTGATTTACGTCTGGGGGGTGAGCAGGTTAATTAAATGTGAAGAGCGAGGCAGAAACATTACATAGAGCACACAGTAAAGGTGATCCAAATGACTGTTTGAGTTGCTACAACAGCAATCAATGCAAAATAACGAGGGGGTATCTCAATGGATGGGCTTCAGTGTGATGTGCAGATGAATTAAGCAGCTGGTGGGAGACACTTGGGCTCTGTTTGAGGTTTAGTTGTGCATTATTGATGAGTTAGTGGATTAACACAAGGAAGATTTCCTGACACTTTCAGGTTAACCATCATTGCATGGATGATAAGGGACAATCTGACTTAAAAAGGAATAAGAGAACAGAAGCCTGTGCTTCTGCCCTATACTTGCACTCCAGATGCAATTTGGATGTCTTTAATTTTTCAAACTAGATAGTTCACAAAAATGAAGATGGCTTCTTAACCATACAAACAAATTACACTTTTCATCTGCCTCCTGGAATGACTTTCAATACAATTCATTGAGTTTTCTCAAATCTCTCAGTGGGTCATAAAAGTGTGAAATCTGTTTTTGTGCACTGCTAAGAAATCAATGGGGAAATGGCTACATAGTCTGTGGAATTTAATTGTTGGGTTATTATTGGTTTTTCTCTTTGTTTACATTTCCATTTGTTTACTGCAGCTCAGTTTTGTACTCTGTTATGTTTACTTTCAGATCCCTTGTCACACCCGAGGCCTGTACTACAAAGCCGGATTTTCTCTACCCAGGGTTAGCCCAGGGTTTTCCATATGACGACGCTGGTTAACTTCTTGCAAGGATGTATGAGCCTGGTATCTTATGCTGAAAAGCTAACCTGCTCAGGTTTAGGTTACGTTCTGAATAAGAGATCAACTTGTATAAAAGCACCACCTCCTGACCAATCAGCTCAAATAATATTCTGCCCGTTCTGTCAGACATCTAGAGAGAAAGAATTATTAGGGATAAATGAAGTCTTTTTATTGAAGAAATAAAACCTCTTCACTGACCACTGTGTAATATGTTTTTGTTTTTGACTTGGGGACAAGTTAGGGTATGTAAATGCACATGTTAGGATTTCATCTGAAATTTATGAGGTTATCAACAGTGCTCACACATGGCAGAACCATAAAACGCATAGCTACACATGGTCTCTCAGAATTGATATTCCCACACAAACCCACACACATGTGGGTGCTGAGGGGTGGGGGTGGGGGGGGGGGGTGACATTGTTCTGAGTTAGAAGCTCTGATGGCAAATTATCACTATCTCCCGAGAGTAGGAATCTTTAAAAAAAATAAAAATAAATCATTGGATCCAGGCAGGGATCTGGATCACCCCCAAAATCTGTTCACTTGTTCTTTCCATTTCTGAGATTTTCTGAAAATGTAATTAAATTCAGCCGTAACTTTTTGACCTGGTTTGTAGTACCGCTTATCTGGGTCCTGTATGTCTGGGTAAGTCAGCCCGGTAATGGAGAGATATCTGGGTATGTTATTCACACTTCATAATACAGGCCTTAGTTCGTCATTCACCATTAAGGCTGGTTTATACTCGCGCGTAGCCTCCGTGCGGCGGGACCCGCAGAGGCTACGCAGACCCTCTGTGTGTTTATACTCCTGCGTAGTGAAACGTGCCGTGTCGCGGTGTTTTTTCTGTCTCTACAGGCAGCAGTTGGCTGGTACCAGTCAATAAACTCCGCCACGCAGAGTTTTTTCAGTGCGTCAACATACAAATTTACAATCTTCTGATTTCATGCAGTGATCAGTTTTTAAGAGCAGCTGTTAGATGCGCTGCACAGTCCGATAATTTCCCACGTCAGTCATTTGGATTTTGTGCCACAAATCACCAACGCAGCTGCAGGATCAGTGAAGTGAACTGTTGTCAGATCTGAAAAAGTGCAGTTCTATTTCACTTTTACCTGCGGTTTAAAAGGTATTCAGATATCCGGAAACTAGTATCACAATCTGACCAATCACAGAGGAGAACTTCTGCGTCTCTGCGTCCACGGAGCCGGCTGCAGTCAGGTCTGGAAGAGGTGCGCGTCGAGCCTCTGCAGATCTACGCAGAGGCTACTGCGGTTACGCCGTAACCCCCGCGACGCAGACTTCGCGCGAGTATAAACCAGCCTTTACTCGCCCAGTACAGTCCAAGTTTTCCTTTGATCGCTGTTCATTGTTTTGTTTGTTTCTTCCATCTCCAGTTTCAGCTGCACTCTGTATTGTTTCCGTGACGATAAACTTAATAATAATGACAACGACGTCGGTCTCAGCAATCTCTATTTATTCTTTTACATTCCGGCTTCCATTTCCGCATTTCCGTTTCAAGTCCCGTCTTCAAGTATCGCGGGATTTTACTACTAGTCAGAACAGTATGCAACATGCAGCTAGAGCACCATCTAGCGGACAATGTGAGTTTAATACAGCATGTTACACACTCCATTGTGGGCCTTTGCTGAAGTTTAGTTTCTTCTTGGTTTAAAGCAGCATGACTGAATATGGCAAAGACTTACTCTGCATTGGTATTGTATCCTCTCTATTCTTAGAGCTCTGTCCTTGTGGTAAAAGTCAGTCCAATGTTGACTCTTATTTTTTCTCTGTTACTCTATCTGATACTGTCTGTAACCCGTGTTAAGATTAACTGAGATAAAGATAATACACTGAACCAGTTAATTTCTAGGTTCAGTAGGAGGAGTTGAGGATGAAAATCAGCTGACACAAGAGCCACAAGGTGAACTTAACGACCAAATTAACAGTTATGGAAAAATAATAAATGAGTGTAGTGCTAAGTGGAGTATTTACAGTACACTTGCATTCACTCCAACAGTTGAAACGTATAAACAGAGCTAAAGAAATAAACAACTCCAGTTCTTTCAAATTGTCTATGAATTGTCTCTCGAGAATGAACTGTTTGGAATTCAGATTTTGGAGGCTTTTTTTCTTTTTCAATTGTTCCTGCAGGTTCTGTGTTTATTGTTCAAGTTCAAGTACAGTTTTTTAGTCTGTTGATTCAGTAATTAAACCAGTTTCAATGTCAAGCAAAGTCAGAGGTCAGTCATATTACCAGAGGGGACAGGAGAATGGGTTTCCTCCTCCGAAGGGAAAGTGACTTCCTTCTCCCCTCTGGATGTGGTGTAGCAGGCTTAATGGTGGCCCGCCATCTCCCTTGTCAGGGAGAATTTCAAGTCAAAGCAGTTTGAGGATTCACCAAAAACCTAACCTGTATAAAACAAGGCTATTACAATCTAAAATAGCAAAAAAAAATGGCCACATATACTGAATCAAAATCAGTTATTGTTATAACCCAGTGATGAATTGAATAGCATACACACTGTGCAATATTCAAATTCCATGAATAACTTCCTTTTTTGTTCCAAAAAGAATCAGACATGAAAGAATACTAACAAAAATATCAATCATACTCTTAACCATAACCTATGGTTAAATTGATTCTAAGCAGTTATTTAAATGAAATCCATTTAACACTGCCTAAAAGAAAAACAATACTCATTTATGAATATAATAAACACATCTGTAATCTCTTATAAAGCAAATTGCTTACCACAAGCAATGGCAGTGCCCAAAATGGTGGTTGTGCAATGTCACACTCCGGATTAGGCTATAGGAAAAATAAATACATTATACATCACAAAGGAACCACTGAATAATATATTAAAAATACCTTCAACGACCAACATATACAGCAAGGACGTGGTGTACAACCTGAACTAGAGGAATAAAGTATTAGGAGTCAGAAAACTACAGGCCAGACATCAGTGCTGCTAAGATGTTAGCGGCTTACAAAGCTATCACTCACTGCTGTTTGCTCCTGGACGTCCACTCTGTAACGACAACTTGACAAAGATGCTCTGCACTGTTTTAGAGCAGGAATTCTCGATCAAAACAATCAGGTAATCCTTCTTTGTGTTTATAACCGTCTGACTTTCACAGGATGAGTTGGCTCATCCGCGTTTCTCACTGTTACGCCGGGGACACACCGCATGAGTAAGTACGACAAAAGGGTTGCGCCACTACTTTCGCATTGACACCGCCTCTCTGTCTTTCCCTATCAGACGTGCACAGAGCAGTGCGGAGTCGACAAAATTTTCTGCTTCTCTGCTGTTCTACGGTGTACTTTAGCTGATAATTTCACAATACATAAACTCTTAAAATATTCATGAAAACATGTGAAGATAGTTTGCTACAATTACATGCTTTCCTCCCAGAACTGCTTGTGAAATACCGTTTGGTTAAATCTATTTTTCTTCATGTTATTTTTTTGTCATGTAGTTGATTGTTGATACATTTTCAGAATAACAAATTACGATACAAAGAAGGTGAGCAACAGCAGGTTCATATTGTTACAATCGATATCAGATATATGTGATATTCAGATATATACAGCATATTCTGATGATCCACATATAGCTGGCGTTGAACTTTTCAACAGTGTTAACTCATTAATCCAATGTCCCAAAGCAAACGCGCACATACAAGCTACTGTTGAAGGGTAGAGTTTCCTCACTGATTGATGGCTGCATCAATACTGCATCTATTGTTGTGGTTCATTTTTTCTTATGGTTGAAGACTACATTTGTAGTATTTGGGCATTTTGCCACTATGAGGAAACTTTGTCTTTCACTTCATGAACCATCCACGGGGAGGAGATCACTGCTTTGTCCATCATCTGATGCTTTTAACAATTCTGACAGTCCATACTGGAATATAAACACTAATCTCTTTATAATAAATAGTGAAAAATTGATACATTACTTAAAGGAACTATACCTGATATTATTTTAATCTTTCTAAGAAAAATGGTTTTCTACGTGGTATAGTATGTGGTAAAAGTGGTAATTTCATTACAATTAACGACTCATTGATTGCGCATATGTACGAATTCCGGGCATTTTAGTTTACAAAAGCGGCTAGTTTTTTTAGCATTGGCGTGACGCGCTTTCTCTGCCTGGTTAATTTTTGGAACGTCCAGACTCCGATAAGCCAGTAATAGCATTCCCTTAGTGATCCGGAGTCAGATTAGGAAAGTTAAACCCCATTGCGAAGAAAAAGCGTCACACAAAAGCTTAAAAAAAAAATAGCCGCTATCGCTAACTAAGCTAGCCGGACGTGAAATCGGGTATAGTCCCTTTAACATCTGGCCCATGCAGTGAAGTGTCTTTAAGTGTTTGACTCTCGACAGTCAGTGAGAACAGACTACACATCAGGACGCGTTTCCCTGCCTTTTCACACAACACAGCTACAGGCCATGATTGTACATGCAATATCTATCGCTAATTATTCTTATATGTAAAGCAGCAACCAGAAGAAAATGCTTTTTAATACACTGATATTACCTCTACGATCAACATACGCATGTTTTATCCTTTCATTCTGTTGCACTGAAGTCTTGTCTTCAAAACACATTAGAGATGTAAGATTTTACACTTGAGAAAAAAAAAGCAAGACAGTCTGCAACTCAAACTCATCTTGTTTTATTCTCCTAAAGTTATTACATCATCGTCATTGATTTGCCATCGGCTAAATGAATCTATAATGCAGACTGGATGGAAGAAAATCCTGATGACTTCATTATCACAAAGCCATTAGTTCACCTGAGGTGGCTCTACAACGGACACTTGAAAATAATTGACTTCCACCACACATCCACTCCAAATTGCCACAGGATTGGTTTGTCAAAGAAATTTGCCAAAAGGGCAAAGATGAGTCAAGACAGCTCACAGAAAAAGGTCAAGCATCGTTCATTTGCACCATTTGGTATATGAGACATAGAGCAAATTTCCCATGTGGTTCAAGTGTTAGAGAAAGGAAAAGCACATGAAGATAGAGAGACACCTGCAGCAAACTACATAATTGAGCCAAATTAACTGTATGCAGGGAGAAGCAGGACAGTCATTAACGAGGCAAAAAATATATATAAATTGTGGTTTAAAATTAGAAAACGAACTTGCAGAAGAAAGGAAGCGTCTTTTGGAGATATAACCTGCTTTCAGATGAGGCCTGCAGAAATGTAAATGTACAGGGCTGGTTTTCTCTCTGCTGTGTGAGAGAATCTGCATTTATAGATGAAACCAATAACTCTGGTTTTAGTCATAAAAAAGCAAAAAAACAAAACTATTTTCTATCCCTTACTCATCACATTAAAAACTTTTAGGTGGTTTTCAGTTGATTTAAAACAAATGAATGAATTAATCAATTCTAATCTAATAGAATTGAATAGTGATTTAGAGAATTTTACATGTTTTCCAAAATGAAAGGAAATTACATCATCATGAACGTATGTACTTGGAAATAAATGCAATAATGGACTGGTAAAGATAGATTCACATGTTACAGCGTCATATCAGATTTTTACAATTATGCGGTTACTCCCAGAAATCAAATGTTAATGGTCACGTAAACGGAGTCAGTGTTGTATAAAAAATAGGTATTTAATGTTTTTCAACTAGGAAAAACTAGTGTTGTCGCATAAAACATCTGTAAATGAATTAATATATAATCAAATCTAAACCAACCAGGCTGTTGTGAACTGTATTGATCCAGGAAATTAGTGGTGACTAAGTCTTATTTTAAGGTAGACAGTCATTTTTTGAACATGCAAGGTTTACCAGATGTGCGGCAACACAGAAGGTATCAGTAAAGCATTCTGCAATAAAATTTTTGTTAATATGTATGTTACGTATGTTAATAGGGCGTCCGCTGTTTATCTGCCTTTTCTCTTCTTTAAAAGATCGAAATAGATCAGATTTACAGGTATACACAAACAAAGTGCTCCAACTCCAGAAACGGAATAATTACCAGATTCTGGGGGTGCATCAGTAGGCTCAATGTAAAGAGAGCTTTTGATGATAAAGACGTACAGTAGTAGACAATAAAAAAGCAAACTAGAGGGAAAAATGGAGTACTAATGACTGAACCTAAGTCATCTGCTTATGAAACAAGTGGTAATGGGTTTCCCTGCAATACTTAATGGTGTTTTCCTTTCACCATCTACTCTCAGCTCAGCTAGTCGGTCATTTCCAAAGATAACAGGCATTATGCCGTTGCAAAGCAGTGCCCACTGCATTAGAAAGTAATGATATAGGTGAATCTCATTCATTGGGAAGGTGAAGGGTTTCTGACCAAGGAACCCTCTGTGATGGGTTTGTGAATAAGAACCTGAAATATTCAGGTGACCGATCTGAATATTTCAGCAGTGTAATTGGTCCACAAGCCTTTAATTTTCTGCAGATCAAAATGTCCTTTTAGCATCCAGCTGTTACATAAATGGGTTATTATACCTCTGAAATTATTCATGTTGCAGTAACTGCTTAAATTTGTTCTGCAACGTAAAGTATCTGGAATTGTCCTGTATGTGAAAAATGCTCTATAAATAAACTTGCCTAGTATTCTAGTTTAGAAAGAAAAAAAACAAGTGTCTTTACAGTGTTGATTCTCTCTTTTGCAGAAAAAGCAAAAATAAAAAGCTTCAGTGCTTCCGTTTTATCTTCAGGGGTACAGAATACACTGGATAATCCTTTATGCAAAGAAAAAAGATGCTAACGTTTAGCTCAGTAATCAAGCAATACTTAATATAGTTTTTTAATGTGCACAAAACACACTGAGATTGATAAGTGTTGAAGGTGATTCTTGGAATGGTTGTAGTTTCACCAGCATTAAAACTAAGCCTATTAAAGTGGAGTGAAGTCTTCTTCCCCTTAAATCTCTCCAGTCTTTACATAACATCTCCACCAGACATAATGATATTTTACACTCAGATCAAGAGAAGTTTGGAAAAAAAGACACAAGGATATTTATACTATTCAAATAGATCTTCAGATTTAACCTAAATGACACATTACATCAGTAAGAAGGTACAGAGAAAATTTTCTTAAGCTTACCAACTCCCTGCAGGGCTTGAGTTGAAAACTACCTGAAATAAGAAGGGGCTGCAAATCAATTAAGTTTAGTGTGATTTGACATCACTATGGGCAAAGATTAGCTCATAAACATCTGTTCTTGAAGGTAAAAAAAATGACCCTCATTTATCCAGCTACATGAAGCAAAATAACCATGTCATTAATCCTCTGTCAACCTGCTGGTTCCTGTTGTGTGTTCATGGTTGTTTTTTTCTGGATGCTCTGCCTGTGAACGGATCTGCATGGCTGAAGATTTACAGTCAGCTATTTGAATGAAGCCCACAGGTGCATATATAAGGCTCTGTGTCTGACAGATCAGCATATTGTCATTGGAACTCGTGAGTTGAAAAGGCTTAGCACAACTAGAATACTACGAATAAGATAAACCTTTAAAAGATAACCGGACATTATTTCACACACACACACAGGCAGCATCAGCAAACAGACCAATAAGCTTTCTGGCTAAAATTAGCATCTTTTTTAGCTGGAGACCACCACAACATAGCTTCAGTGCGTTTTAAGCGGACACAGACATTTCTGGTACCAGCAGTAATGCGCACAGAGTGAGGAAGACGGTGCAAACTCTCTGTTCTGTTTCTTGCTTCACACTCTTATTTATGAGCTCTTGGAATGTCTGCGCTTTTCTAAGTGATGTCATTGGTTACTTTTTCCATGGTAACACAACAAATTCTCTCTTGCATATGGTCAGTACATTTAATCTTTCCCACTTCATTTCAGCTGGCGGGTCTGTGCAGGTGATTGGATCAATGACAACCAGCTCTGGAGGAGGAGACCAGGTCACAGTGAGAGAATTTTAGACCGAGTCTCTTCTGTTTGACAGCTGTTTTTAAGCCTGATGACCCCAGATGCAAACTACAACTATTCATTTAGCAAACATACGACTTTCAAAGGCTCATCACTATGGCTGCAGCATGTCTGTGTTTGTCTGCATCTTGCTGCCATAGTAACATTACAAGAGTCTCTTGAAAGGAACAGAAAGGACCTTGGTACAGAATATTAAACCAAAATGGTCATGTATTTATATATATATATATAACATATCATTCATCATATTCATCACATTGCCTGGCACTTTGTGTGGATTCTAAACAGCAGGGAGACTCTGAACCATCATCAAAAAAAAATAAAATTATGTTTTTGATTCTCTATCCCCTTTACAAATATTTATACAAATCTTAGTCAAGATTAGAGATGTTTCGATACCGTTTTTTATCCTCCTGATACCGATTCCCATTCTTGCGCTATGGGTATCGACCGATATCAAGTACAGATAACACTATATTATAAAACAAATTTCATATTACACCTGCATGACTGTGATATGATTAGCATTGTGATAAGGCCTGGCTCAGGTTAAACTCTTGTAAAAGTTTCAAAATATGCAATAATCACTATTGCAGATCATTTTCTTCAAATAGGACAAGCAAATCTTTATTAACGAGGACTTCAGTCCAGTTGGAGAAAACTCTGCTACAACTAGCTAGTAAACATAAATGCAGAAATTAAAAGCACCATATGTTACAATATCTAAAGGAATTTGCTCACATCACATCATATCAGTAATCAATATTCAAAATTATTGTAAATTTCGTTTTTCAAAAACTATGCAGCCTAACAATAAAAATTTCCTCACTTCTGTTATCATTTGCATACAAAATGTCAAGTTCATTTTTTATTTTCCTTATTTCCTGTTCAAACAGAAACAGAGCATTGTGAAAACAAGCAAACTTAGGCTGAACAAACCACTGGAGCAGCTTCATTTCCCAGAAATGACTTCAGAGCTGCAAAATTCTATGTATGAAGTGTTAAAAGAGTTTTATTACACGTGTGGGTTGGAGCAGATGCGCTGGTGTGGAGGAGGAATGCTGTTCTCCAACTTCAGTCTGCAGAACATCGAAATACTGAACTAGAACTGGATGACGGTTCTTCTGGCTATGGGTGGCTATAGCGTACTTAGAATTGGGAGGACAAAAGGGCATGAACCTACTGAAAGGGAGTTACTGGTGTTAATAAAAGATGCAACACCTGTTTCTCTGAAATATACTGTAGGTACACGAAACATGTTTCTGCTTCACGGGCGTCATTTTCATTTTAGAAGTATGAAAAGGGAAATATAGAAAACAGGTGGCTCCAAAACGTTCTTTCCCACTTTGCAAATACACAAAAAAAACATCTAGCATTGGAGAATGTTTTGCAAAATCTTACTTCTATATAATCTGGTTGCACTAAATCCTCATTCCTCTAAAAGTGGTGAGAAAAAAAAACTTCTAACTTTGTTGTATTTCCAGGGAAGTATTTCATCTAAACTTCGGAAGTACATCAAGTCAGACTCTTCCTCAACTATTCCACTGTTTTGATAAAAGAAAATGACAGACAAAAACTGTGCAAGAAAATGTTAGAGTCATTTTTAAATTCAGCCTCTCCTGTGATACACTAACACAAAAATCAGCATAATTTTTTAACATTGGCTTCGAACTGGGGGTTCTAACAAGCACAGGGGTCGTTGAGCCTTTTACTGTGCAGAACTTGTGTGGTCAAAATTACATGAGCGATTACTAAAGAAGAAAAATCATAAAACTAGCTGGATCACCAAAATCTGCTGTACAAAAATATCTGACAACACAATTCCTCAGTAAAAAGATGAAAATCAATTTTCGTCCAAGCACTGTGTGCTTCAGTGAAATCAGCGACCTCGTGGAGACACAGCAGTGGAATAGCTCACGTCTATCCTGTAACCTTGATTTTCTAGACACCACCTCATTAATAAAACATGGTGGAAAACGTGAAAACTGTCCCACTCTCAGGCGCACAGTCAAACACAGAAATGATGAAATGGCTGTAGACTGTCAAAACCAGCGAGAAGCTTAGGAATGTTCCAGCAGCTCATGCATCAGACGAATCTGTGCTTGTTGTTTATGTGAAATATACCAAGAGGTGAGGACTTGAAACACAACATATTATGTCCACCAATCAATAACTGCTGAGCTGAACCAAGGGAAAGTAAACAATCAGTAGTTTTTCTTGCTCCTATTTGAAGGTAATTTGGGAACCAGATGTTTCAAACATTGACCCGATACATCCTGGTTGACAGCAGCCTGTCCTGTCTGCCTTGCTCCAGACCTGAGGATCATCAGTGGACTGCAGCAGGATGACAACCTGTCTGGTTTCAGGCAGCTGTTCTGTATGAAGTTAGCTGGGATCTAATCAACTACTGAGACACACACACACTTCTTTTCCTCCTCCAAGGTTTCAGTTTCACACAAAGTCCCTCTGGCTGGAACTGATAGGTAGAGGAAAAAAGACTGATCTCCTGTTTATATCCAGAGGGTTGAAACCATAAGAATAAAAACGTTAACTTATTTATATGTCCATATTATGGCCTTTATGAGGAAAATCTGTTAACAAGGATACCAATCTAACAAAAAACAGTTTTATTACTATTCATTGTATAACAGAAAACGCCAGGCTGACACTTCAGACATTCTCTAAAAACACTTTGTAAAGATTTATGCTGAACCCCTCTTTCTTCCAGTCTACAATAAAAAACAGCAAAATAGCAATGATTGCACAGCATACTTTCTAATACACTGCCACCTCTCTGTCTCAGACAGTCTGATGGCCATTATTCGTCCAAGCTGCTGCAAGTTAATGTTTTTGTTCTTCTTTAAAAAATAGCTGAATACGTAACACAAACCAAGCGCTGAGTGACTGCAGCTTTTCCACCAGACTGAATGCCTCCTCCTGCCGTGAAATCAGACTTAATTAAGAGCAAAATATCTTATTTCAATGTTTTTGCACATAGAATGGGGATAGGAGAGAAGAAGCCTAATCAGTAGGGACAGTAATGTTCACAGTCAGTCACCTCCATGTAGAGCTGGAACAGCGGGAGCAGGAAAGTTTATCTAAACTGATACAATTACCACTCCAGTAAGTCTGACATGTAACATTCACTGTATTTAAAGACAGATCTTTAAGAGGGGTCTGTCTCTAATTAACACGGACCCTAACATTCGTCCTCTTTTTAGACAAATACCTGTTGAAATAAGCTGCAACCCTGTAAGCAAAAAACAAAAGCAACCAAACATACTTTCACTTTTTATAAATAGCAGTTTTCATATCTGCTAAAAAGCCATCCCAAACATTTGCAGCGTGGCTTGTGAAGTCCCTGGAGCAAGCAAGTCCAATAATGTGCACGGTTTATTCAGCTGCTGCAGTCGGTTGAGAATTTAAGTCAAATAAAGTCCATAGGTACGGTGGAAATAAATAATGAATAGCATATGCCTTCCGTCTTCCCAGAACACAATGTTCTTGCTGTAGCTGCACCAGAGGCGGAAGATCGATGGACACCACAGAACATCAGCTTCACGGTTCTGGTGATCAATAATCTAAAAAGACTCACACATCACATTGCAAAAACATATACCGTCACGTGCAGCCTCATCTTTAATAGAGGCCTCAGAAACAAGAGAAAAGCAACCTCAAAGCACCTTCAATAGCAAAACTCATTAATCAGTTTTCTTCTGTATCTCAATACCATTTTTTCTTCCTGACATATTCTGGATTTTCTGCTTTATAACGACCAACAAAAGTGCAGAGCACAGGTGAAACATAGGTTTTAAAAGCCAACTTAATTCCATCATCACATCTGTCATATAAGGCTGCAATCTCATAATACATCATAAGACATTAAAACAATATGACAAAAGCTCAAATCACAGAAAATTTTATTTAAATTTACAAGAGTGAAAGAAGAAGAATTAAGTCTGCTAGGATTGTTTGACCAAAACTCCAAAATACTGTGCAAAAGTGACAAGTATACAGTGATATAACATGGGGGAGAAGCATGCAGCAACCACTCCTTTGTTTCTCAGGCATATGGCAAACTACTTAAATTAGAGGTTAGTTTAGTTAATTGAATGGAGCTATTGTTGCAATTGAGCAATTCAAACAGTAACTCAAACAAAACCTCATATTAAATTAGGTTGTGACACAGAGCCAACATGACACAGAGGTGTCAATAACAACACGTCATGTAAACAAGCGTGACTTCCAGCAGGTGGTTGGTAAACATCCGCCAATGGACTTTTAGAAATATTTACTTTAAAAAATATTATCATTATCATTGTTGTTATTATTTTTATCATTATTATTATATGATTATTACTTCACTTTTTTGGATTTAATCATTTTAATTAGGAAAAAGGAAAGAAAAAATAGTATAAAATAGCATAGGTCACCCGCTTACATGCTGACTGAGTCTTAAATTGAGTCAGAATTGGTTTGACTGCACAGGAATGATGGAGAGAATAGATTCAGATTTGAATTTAACCACCAAAGCAAGTCTAAAACATCTCCACGTCTCACACAGACGCTGTACTTACAGCACATTGATGGCCAACGGGAAGTCAGCCGTCACTGGGGCCCTTTCCAGTCCGATGCTGGTGCAGTTGACGACGCAGAGCTTCTGGGGCCCCGCCAGCAAACAGCTGCAGTTAACGGGGCAGGGGCTGCAGTTTCTACCGCTGTTCCCCTGCGGCGCGGAGCCCCATGCCTCCAGACAGCAAAGCGCCACAAGCGCAAAGGGAAAGACGCTAAACCTCGGGACGCAGACGCCATGTTTTCGCTTGGCTAAAATCTGTCCATTTCCACAAGGCATAGCTCACTCACATCTCATCGCCTCTGATGGTGTAAGTCCTCTCAGTCTGGAAAAGGAACAAAACGCACCAAACAAAAAGGCAGAAACACGCGCTTCCACTTCTCACGGCTTTCATGTGAGGAGACGAGAACAGAAGCGGGGATGAACTTTTTTGACACCGTAATCGGTTTTTAATCTTCGCGTTTAGCCTTGTAAGTTTTTCCTGCTCGAAACCCCCTCCTCTGAAAATCTAACGGAACGTCTCCAGAGTCCTTCTGGGTGGAAAAAATGGGGGAAAAAAGTTTAGGAGAACTTCCTCTCTCCTCCTCCTTCCATTTCTTCTTGCAGTTCCTCCAGCAGCCGCTGAGTCCTGCGTCACTGATGGATTTCTCCTTATTCTTGCCTTCGTCCTCTACTAGAGAAGGGGTCGCCGACTCCGGAGAGTTTTCCTGCTGCAACACACCTGAGTCTGAGCAATGGCCCATAACAGGCTTGTGCAGAAGTTCACAACAAGTTGTGGGATAACCTTATTATTTGAATTTGACGTGTAACAGAGAAACACTAAAACCTACAGGACTGGAGTTGGTGACCCACTGCTAGATGGAAGAAATTTTAATACATGGCATTATGCAAAATGTTACAGTGGAAAAATAATAACACAAACTAGGGAATTATATGACAATTGGGTTTTTCTTTTGCCTTCAAATGACTTGTATATGAATATGAAATCTGAAAATGTGTAATTGTGCATCTTTCCAATTTGGAAATCCAGCCCAGTTTCAACTCTTCAGGAAATGAATTTTCTCATAACAATTTATATTGCAAAACCATTCTTTAAACTCCTATTAGATAATAATATATGCACTCACTGGCCACTTCATTGGTATAATTTGCTTTATATAAACAGCTAATTAGGCAATCACAGCAATCTGGTTTATCTAGGTAGGAATGATCAAGACAAGAGCATCACAATGAGGGAAAAAGGGGACTGTGAACATCACATAGGAGTGGGCAATTTCAGAAACTGCAGATCTACTGGGATTTTCACAACCATCCATTTCCATGATGTGTTTTTAATTTTGATTGACATTCAGTCAGATCAAAAAATCTATTCTATTTATTCTATTCTACAGTCATTTTGCAAACACTTTTCTCCTGAGTGACTTACATCTGAAAGAACAACACAAGTGAGGGTCTTAGCCTGGTTGAAAAAGTGGGTTGGCTTCACCATCCCTTTGCCAGAGTTTCTTACAATGTCAAAAATGTGAAAACTCTACTTGAAGCCAAAGGCTCGTTTTCCCTCCCTTTCCGCCTTTCTCCCTGCAGTATATCCTGAAGTACTACAAGGCACGTGTTTAAGGTGTTTGCTGGGCGTTTGCTGGGTGTTTGCTGGGTGTTTGACTTGGCTGAGTCCTACCACCTCTCCCTGCAGGCTTCTACTGTCTTGGAGAAATGATAGAGTCCCACAACATTTTTATTCTATCATTTCTGCTGAATTGATGTTTTTTTTGTCTTTTCTTTTGAAAAAACTAACAAAAAAATCCTGTTAGTTTGCTTTTCATACATATTTTGTGCTTGTTTTTATTTTCTGACCTTGGCTACGTGCTCTGAGCTCAAGTTCTTACTTGCTTATAGGTGTGTGTTTTCTTAAGGTGCATGTTCACATGTGTAATAGTGTATGTCTTCATCTATACTGTATGTCTATCTTGCCTCATTATTCTCTTCTTTTTATTATTGTTCTTGTATATTCTGCCATTTTCACATCACTACACGGTGCTCATATGAGCCCCTTGTTCAAAACAGTAACAAACCTCACGTGAGAGCAGAAGCAGCACAAACCAAATCCAAACTATGAGTCCCCTTGAAATGCCAAGATATCTGGATTTTTCAAAAAATATGAACATACATAACAAATATTTTGCTGAATCATTTAAATAAAAATAGAAATACACACAAAAACTTGACTATTTCCATAATGGTTGTGTGCCAACTATGAAAATTAGCACACCAATAATATTGGCTTAATTACTAGTTGAAGCCTTTGTTAAAGAGTACATGTGCTCATTTTATAGACACTGGAATGTTGTTCACTAACATGTGACATAAAGGACAAGTCAGGTGCTGCTTTTTGCTATTTCGTTACTGTTACTTTAAAACACAACTTTAGCCATTACTCTGAATATTTAGTAAAAATTAGTTTTTACACACACACTAATGTTCAAACATATTTAAAAGTGACACCTGGATAAGACTGCGGAGTGGCTGCCAGCGAACCTGGGGCTGCAGAATCTGTCCATGTGTTTTTTAAACATTTTTTAATTAAATTTTGGTTGTTTTTATCTCTTCGTAGTGTTTTTGGTTAATTAAATCTTTGTTTTAACATTAACTCCAATTTTTTTCCTCATGGGGATCTTCCACACCAGGGTGCTTAGTCTGTATTGCTGTTTCCATGGCGATCGTCTTGTCTGTGTGGTCCTGCACTGCAGCCCTATGGATGTGGGCTCTGGCCTGCCCTGATTGGGACGGTTCCCAGGACAGGCGCCCTCTGTAGGCATGGGTAGGGTGGCTCCTGGTGTGAAAGGGTCCCCAAAATATCGTTCCCTCACAGGAGCATCAACCCAGATTTTCATGTTTACTAACATTTTTACACTCATTCAATTTATTAATTTTCAAATGAGTATACCCATGGTACATGAAGGCTCATTTTATCTTCATTATGTTTTATGATTATATCAAACACTGCATGAGAAGCCTTTATAAATAAGGTTTGATTTGATTTTTAATGTTTAATTTACAATGTATTAAATAATAAATCACCAGTAAGCACTGATGGCACCGACATGTTCAGGGATCTGCTCAGGAATCCATAAAAGTTGGGCCAGCCCGTGTAAGGGGAAGAAAAAGATTTACCAAATATTTCAGGCCATGAAATAACATTTCATTGTTTTATAACCATGTTAAAGCAAAAAATAAAATAGCAATCTAAATCTGTTTCCTGGTTGGGTTAATTTACTAAATACAACTGTTGAAATATTGTCAACATAGCCAGTAGCTGAATAAATCTGCAGTTTCCTCTGAAATAAAAATTGTTTTCTATTGGATGGAACAAATCAGCTCACATTTAATCCATTCGTCTGCATGCAACTGTTTTGACTTTAGGTTTAAGCACTGTCAAGTTCTAATTTCCACACAGAATTGCATAAATTGTTAAACAAAAGGTCTTGACTCTATGGTGGCCAAGGGCTGAGCAAAAATGGATTTCAACCTCATAGAGTCAGAGGGGACCAAAGAAGCTTTCAGGTGATATACAATTAACAGAGAGATGTAGGGGGTGTGACCTGAAGGTTGAGACTGTTTCAAGTTCATCTGCATGACCCATAATCATCAGTGTCTTTCATATCTGAGAGAGCCTCTCAGGTGCTCTTATGCAAACAGATGAACTGACTATTGCGTTAATATAAGCAAGGCAAAATACCCACTAAATGGAAAAGCCAAGAATATAAAAAGATTGCTTATTGACATAGTTAATTTCTCCTTATTACTTAAACATTTTCAAGATTCAAATGTATGAAAAATTAAAGTGCAGACACTCAGCTTTTTCAAACGTGTAAATAACATTCACTCTGCATCGCACATTTTTTTTGCATATTTCTATTTTAAAAAACTTTGACAATCATCTGTTGTCTGTCAAAGTTTCCTTCCTGTAGCTTTGAAAGGTGTTTACTGCAGCTGCCCTTGATGGTTTGACTTTTTTCTTGTTTCACTTGTAATCAGAGCTCATTATACAGTCTGTTGTCAATTAACATCATCAACTTCCAGATGAAAATGCCACATGTAATATACTCCAGGCTGTTTACATATTAAATTCAGTCTGTCCATGAAACATAGAGTCATTTATCTAATTTAATTATGAGAAAACTTTCCTGAATTTAAATTACTTTCAATTATAAGAATGTCAAAAGCTTTATCAGAAGTGCAAATATGTGTTTTATAAGTAGTTTTATGCAAAAAAGGATTTTATTGTCTGTATTTCTTGGCTTACAACTGCTATGTTGCTCTGGGGAAAAGAAGATGCTTTGGAAAAATGTTGGCCTGATGAGAACTTGGGATGAAACTTGAAAGAACACATCATATCATTACCACAGTTCATCCACAGATTAATACAAAATGTGTTTCCAGTTCATGGAAAAACATTCAATAGCTCTTTGAACTGTAGATATGGCATCAGCTAAAATTTGTCATTTGAATTAGAAATTTAAGCAGCAAAAAATCTCTGTGTGAATGTAACACATCCTCATAAACATACCGTTTACTGATACTTCATCATTTAGCACTGGTGGCAAAACGACAGACTTTTTCTGTAAAAATATCAAAGTCCTGTTATTTTTTATTTATCTTATTTCCTTGGTCATGCCACCTTTTTTCTACAAACAAGCAGTCAGCCCCTATGTATGGCCAGTGATATTCACAATTACATTTACAAACATTAACAAACCTTCACATTAATTCATATATTGAAATATATTACAGACAAACCATACAGAAGAAAAATAAAACAGATAAACAATGGTATTTGTGTTTATTTTCTTAATAAAATCTTTAGAAACAAGGATCTGGTTTTTGCTACCAAGCCTTTCTTGCTTGTTCTGATTGAAGCACTCGTGCATCAAACTGTGAGTCCTGCAGAAACGAAATCTGCACCATACTGTTGAACTCCTGGAGCAGGCCTGTTGATGCAGTTGCTCTGAATGTATCAAGTGCTGTATTTGGTATTCGTCTGGCCTGGACTGGTCCAGTCTGGGCAGGGTGGAGGGAAAATGAGCTTGGCTCCTGTTTGGTTATGGGGAGGGTCCTCCAGTCAGGAAAACAGCACTTATTGAGGCCTCTGTCTGTGTTATTGCAGGAATACAGGAAGAGAAGGGGGGTAGGGGAGAGGGCTGCAAAAGTAGAAAAGGGAGGAGATTTAGTTATTTAGGTGAGGGGAATGAAAGAGTTCTTGTGAAAGCCAAAGGAGAGGAAGCTGAGAATGTAACAGTAGAAAAAGATGAGTGAAATTTTCTCCTCTTAGACTTCAGAGGGTTGTTTTATGAACCATAGAAATTTGAAGAAGGTGAAAAGAGAAGGAAGAAGAATAAGAGGGCGAAATTGTATCTAAAATGAAGTGACCACAAACATACATAAAACACAAAAGATTTCAGATAAAGCAGTTGCTTGTGAACTTTACTGCCTTACTTATTTTGAGTGATGTTTTTCTTGCTTTTTTAAATATACAGTACCATGTGAGCAATCAAACTGGCATTATTTACTGCATTGTTTGTGCAAACATACGCTTATTTACATGTAGACATGCAGGAATTACACTTGAAAAAATGGGCAGCCTGGTAGTGCAACTGTTAGCCCTGCTGCAGCAGCAAGATGTTTGTTAGACAGCTGAACCCCTGTGGATACTGTATGAAAGGGTCTAAATCTAATATTTTTTTACCCGCATTTCAAAAATACAATTATTTCCAGCAGTAAATTAAACATGTTTTCACATCAGTGCTGTTTGACACCCCGAAGATCACAAGAATCCAATTTTGATCTTTTCACCTTGTCTTCCTAAGACTCTCAATCTTTTTGATATATATTGAAAATGTTAGGATTTTCAAAGTAATCTGGAGTTCAAAAGTATTCAAAGTATTTAGCAATGTTAAAGAATCTTTTTCTGAAGTTTTTCCATGGTATTTAGATGCAGTTTGTTACACATTTGTGACTCCTTGCCCATCTTTAGATTTCTGAAATTCTGAAGAGAAAATGGACTCAATATTACGGTGTGTGCATAATACACGGTTTGTAAACTGTGTAAACTAGTTTGTGTGTATCTTTGGTTATTTTCATGTGTAATGTTTGTAAACAGTTTAAACAACATTGTGTGTAACTTGGAGCACTTGCAAATGTGTTTTCAAATGCACACACACATATCTCGGAATCATGCATCACGAATTTTGGGAGCCTCACAGCTCAAGTGCTTGTGGAAATCTGGGTCATCTGGATTTTCATCAGTTTTTCTTCTCTAATTATTTCAAAATAGTAAAGATGCTTTCTATGACAGTATAGTATAGTATGGTATGATAAATAGATAGATAGATATTATCCACATGGAAAATGATTTTGCTACTTTAATTATAAAATTGTAATGTAAGGGATTAAAATAATTTTAACCGATCCAATGATCTTTATATAGCCTAATAGTTTGAGTATCAGGGTTCTTCAAGATTAATATCAACATTTAACTAAAAGTAGGGCCAGCTAAATATTTCAGCCAAAGTACTATGTATCAAAAAGCTTCATCTCTATCCATCCACCCATTGAAAGCCACATGTGAAAATCCAGATGACCTAGTTTTCCACCAGCTCTTGAATGCACCATGTGTGTTGGAAGCTGGGGCTCCCGCAAGTGTTTAAGAGTCTCAGAACCTCTGGAGGCCTGTAAACTGATCTGTGCATGGATGCAGTTTCATCTGTACCAGGAGAGTTGTGCACATGTATTTAAGGATTTGTCAGGATAGAGCCCTTTTGAATGTGAAAGTGTGAGATTTGTGAGGTTTAAGGTAAGAAATTTGTACGTACAATTTTAATGTTCGTTTATTTTGTCATTTGTACATGTGTAAATTCATTTTGTGTGCCTAATTTCTAGATATTTTTGTGTGGATTTTAAAACACATTTGCAAGTGCCCAGAGTTACGTACTGAACTGTTTATACGGTTTACAAATCTAACACATACACTCACCCAATGTCACACACAAATTAGTTTACACAGTTTACAAATCATGTATTTCACACACAATATTCAGTCCTTTTCTCTCCATATCATATCCTTTTTTTATCTAGTCATGTTAGTGACCTGTTGCAAATTAACATTATTAGCTGACAAATGCTCCACTTGTTTTTGTATTTGTGCCATATGCTTTTCAGCCTTTTATTTTCCCCTTTTCCAAGTTTTTTTTTTTGTGTCACTGCCAACAGATTCAAAATTAGCTAATGTTTTCAAGGAAATAGTAAAATATATCAGTTTCAACATTTGCTTCTTATGTAGTATTGTGCAAAAATATTGTTTGTGACATTTTCAAATTCTGTTGCATACATTTTGCACAACATCTCAATAATTAACAACTTTAAGGATGTTGCTTTTCTCAACCAACTGTGGTTATAGATGAGAAGGCCAAAAAGGACAGCTAGAGATGAGAATGAACAAAAGATGCTTTTTTATTTTTTTTACAGATAAGTAGCATACTTTTATGTTTTTCTTTGTGCTCTAAGGGCTACAACTTACTGGTTCAGTAAAACATAACCTTACAGGGAACAAGCCTGTTCCTATGACAACAGTAAGACATGATATTACACTGCATCCTGCTGGCTGTATTGACCACAGCTTAATTATAACAACGTTCCAAAGTAAATATTTTGTCAGGTTTGATTGAAGTGTCATCGTCAGCCTGACATATCTCATCGCAGACTGAATGAGCAGCTGTGGACGGGTAGAATCCATGGATCTGCTCTCCCTGTTCACAAGTTGTCACTGTCAGTGTCTGAAATTTCACATGAAACATGACAACTGGTGAAATCTGTAAAGCAAAAGCAAAGAAAGAAATCCTTTCACATGTTGTGTTGAGTTTCTGTTGATGCAGTGCTGAGAAAGAGCTGATACCGAACTACTGCAGGCATTTACTGTAAAGAAGGAATGGTTTCCTACTATACTCGGGTGACAGCAGAAGGGCTTTGAGACTGGTAAAAAAGGGCCAGAAAGACAATCAGTGGGTAAAGCAACCCATTATCAGGCACACTCTGCTCAAGAGCCAGAAATAACTAAAACACCACCACCAACACTGTTCATCTTCAAGGGCTCTTCAGTGTGATTATATTGATTGCTCCCACCTGTTCCTTGTTACCAATCATCCCCTCTGTGAATAAACCAGGCCTCATGGGGAAAAAACTGATTGCCACATTATTTCATGAGATAAGCTGGCACCTTTCCCGAACGGGAGAGTTGTAGCTCTAGCTGGGGATGTTTTAGCTCTAGCTCTTTGTGACTATTGCAGTGTTTTCTTTTAAACTTTCTTCTGTATTTTCGTTTGAGCATTGACTATCGCTGTCTTCGTTCTGAGTTTCAGAGGAGATAACATCCGCCGTACTGAAAGCCTCGTGTTTCACCTGTCCATCTTCCATACAAGAAATCCCAAACTCTGAACCTTTTGGAACAGCGACTTGTAAGTTTTAGATTTTTCCCTGTTACAACACACCTTATTTAAATGAAATTATTCTCCAACAGTTTGTTGTCAGGCTCTGTGGCAGCCTCTTGGTGATCCATTGAAGGAGCTACAGTTTACCCGATTCTGCACAGTTTTGAACCATGAGCGAGGAGAACAGTGGGGTTTGAAATGTCGGCCTTGCCCCTGTTTTTCCCAGCGAGAAACATACTTATGCTCTCCTCCACTCTACGTGCGTGTGATAACGAATGCATCTCATACTCATGCACGAGTCTCAGAGGAAACTCGGGTCTTCCAGTGAATTCACTGTCTTGGTTCAAGCTGTTTCTTTCACAAACTGTTTTCCGTATGTTAGGGGCTACATTACAGATGACTTCCCAATCTAGTAAAGGATCTAATCCGCCACCACCATTGAAGGTTTTCTTGTGATATAAAACGATTTGTGTTTGTCATTTCATATAAAGTTTGACTGCAGGGTAAATGCTGAGGTGACCTAGTCACATTGTGGTGTAAATATTATTCTTTATTTGGGTATTGAGACACAGAAATGGATGGGGTCAAACAACCAGAGCTAGTCGCAGAGGATGTGGTCCTGGTATAAAATGTTACTAAAGAAGACAGTATCTGAAAACATACCTGTCAGCCAGTTTCCAGTCCCAGTTCAGTCTGAGCTGGTCCCGTACAGCTTTCAACCTCGAGTACAATTTACCAAGATTTACATGAGCAGTGTAAATGCAGGGACAACTGTTGGAGGTAGCCATGCTGTTTGTTTTACTAGATCTGTCGTGCATCACGTGCATGGTGTTTAACACTGCTGCCTCACAGCAAGAAGGTCGCTGGTTTGAGCCCCGGGCGGAGCCAGAGGGGCTGCTGGTTCAGGCTGACAGCGGCCTTTCTGTGTGGATTCTGCATGTTTACCCTGTGTATGCGTGGGTTCTCACCGGGTACTCTGGCTTCCTCCCACTCTCCAAAGACATGCATGTGAGGTTAATTGGCTACTCTAGATTGTCATTAGGCTGAAAAGGAGTGAGTGTGTCTGTGTCTATGTTGGCCCTGCAGTGAACTGGCGATCTGTCCAGGGTGTGCCCTGCCTCTTGCCGGATGAGAGCTGGGATGGGCTCCGGCCCACCCGTGACCCTGAATTGGATTAAGAGTTACAGAAATGAATGAATGAAAGATCTGCGTGAAGGCGCTATATAATGACATTGTTGCTATGCTATGACCCCTCGTTAGGTAACCCCTCATGGAGAGTTTAGAAGCTAGTTAGTATAAGCAGCTTCTACCAACTAAAAAGGCCTGGACTCCATGTGCGCAAACAATGAGTAATTTATTTTTTATAAAAGCATCACATTATCAAATTATCACACCTCTTTTATCACATTATATATTGTATAAAAAACATTTTACTTAATGAGATTAAGTCAAGTGAGGCAGTGGCGATCAAGGCCAGAGCACACCAATGCAGCGCCTCAAATGTCGTCTTTTCTCCTTTCAGCTGATTGGAAAAATAAAAATTTTAAAAATGTATATTTAAAAAACCCAATTTCAGTAACATCACAATGAAATACATGATATGAATGTCAATGTGATGCGACACCGCAGTAATGTTTCTTGAACATGGTCCATTCAAGATCCTTTGTATTTTAAACTAAGAATGCACTTTGTTTTTATCATCGCCAGAATTAGGAGCAGCTTATCTCCTGGTAAACATCTTCCACCAGGGGGAGTTTCATATGCTGTACTACACAGGCCACAGCTTTTGAGAGAAAGATATTTTTCAGCTGGGCTGTTTGTTGTTTTGTGTACTCATCCAGAGAGGAGGAGAGAAGACAGAATGTCTGGAAGCTTTTGTTGTCGGTTCAAGTAAACGTCGCTCTGAGGTAGCGCTGCAGCTACAATGACCCGCTTAGCAGCTTCGCCAGCCACCAAAGTTCCCTCGGGTCATCCGCTCTGTGCGGGCCCCCCACCCTTTCTCCCCTACCTCCGAGCTACTTGCAAAATAGAAACATACAGTCATTAAACAGTTAACACCTCTTAGAACAATTCATTGTGTTAATCGTTGCACATCCCACCCTCTGTTGCAAGGGCGTAGGTTTGGTCTTAACATTGGTAGAGACGATATAACAGCATAATCTGCGTTTATACTTTTTGCTGGGGATGAGACTCCAATAGGACATAACAGATTGGTTGAACGGGGTCAAGGCTACCTTTCTCACTAATTAATCGATAGGCTAAATGATCAATGCAAAATAAATCTGTATTGACCCTTTCATCTGTATTGGTTCACCTGATACACAGTTTGAAACAAACCTTTGTTTTAAAAAAAACTACTAAAAAACCTTTACATAGAATCCAGACATTTATTCAGGAAGTTATTAGCAAATTTAAATTGCAATATTTGAACATAACTTAAATTACATTAACATACACAATAAATACAAACTTGTTTATAAAGTCTTAACTATCCAGGAATGCAAAAAATAAACACAGAATGAACATGGAACTACATGTTGGCCTACTTTGTCCTTCACCACAAGAGTAATTGGTTGTCTCGTTCACCTTCATCTCCCTTATTTTCATCTCTAAAGTGCATCAGTGGGTTGGACAATTATGGAAAGACCTAAATCAAATTTAACTTTTTACCTCAATTATGATTAATATACAATCATCTGAAAAGGCAATAAAAATATTTTAAAATAAATAATGTAGAAAATAAATAAATGTAATCAATTACTAAATGCACTAATATTTGGTTTCAAAAATGTAAAATCACCACATGCTCTAGCCTTCTTTCCTTCTAAATCACAACCACTTGTTACAAGAAACAAGGCAGCAAAATGTCTTTTACTGACTGTAAGCACTGACCTGTGTAACACAGACCGGGGCCCATCTCTCTAAGACCCATCATATGGGTCACGTGGTTCAAGGGTTTGTCCATTCTTTTTACAGTCTATGGTCTGAACACAATGAAAATAATTCACGGTAGGGTCAATTCTATCCTCACAACATATGCGAAGACAATCTAAATTAATATGTAACTGGGCTCATTATATAATGTGAATAAGGTTGCTTAAAAGTTGGTCGGGACAATTTGTGCCTCATGAAAAGTTGGTAGTGTTTTGTCCCTACCGTTCCTATGCGAAGCTCTCAATTTACCGGTCGATCTACGTTCCTACCCTCACCTATGGTCACGAGCTTTGGGTAGTGACCGAAAGAACGAGGTCGCGGGTACAAGCGGTCGAAATGAGTTTCCTCCGCAGGGTGGCCGGGCTCTCCCTTAGAGATAGGGTGAGGAGCTCGGTCATCCGGGAGAGGCTCGAGGTTGAGCCGCTACTCCTCCGCATCGAGAGGAGCCAGATGAGGTGGTTCGGGCATTTGGTCAGGATGCCCCCTGGACGCCTCCCTCGGGAGGTGTTCTGGGCACGTCCCACCGGGAGGAGACCTCGGGGTAGGCCCAGGACCCGCTGGAGGGATTATATCTCTCGGCTGGCCTGGGA
>JAVQJG010064724.1:0-23756 GCA_036024015.1 Craterocephalus amniculus | reverse complement strand
CTGCCTGCCCGGATCTATGGATTTCCAGTCACCTGGTCACCCAAAACTTTGTAAATAAACCGTTAAACCTGACCTCTAAACTGTTTTCCTTGGGTCCACTCTTTCTCCTTGTGACAGAAGATTACCTGCATCTCCTCTTTTCTAAATTTTTTTAACACTTTCCCTCTTTTAATCGGGTTGTTCATACCATTAATATTTAATGACACCATTTTAATACCCCTATTTTGCATCACATTTTTCTTCTGTATTTCTTTTCAGCTTCTCCCATGTAACAAAACAAAAACAGTAGAACATCAGCAACTGCTAAACTAAATGAGCAAACTAAATAAATGCAAACTTGGTCTTCCACGGCGTTTGGGGGTTTCAAACATAACCCCCTTTCCCCTGCTGGTGGGTGGGGGGGTAAATCCCCTCCATGTGAGACGACCCCCCTTAACTACTATCTTATGTATCTATTCTTAACTGATTTTATAATGTACTCTTATGGAGGTACATGTTAATTATATTTAAATTTTTATTTTTATTTTTCTAACTCTTTAGCTCCAGTGTTTCCTAATGGGCATCCTCCACATCGGGAGCCGTCTCTCTGATCTGCGGGGATGTCGCTGTGGGGGTCTTCTTGGTCGGGATGTCTGGCCAGGCCCTGCATCGCAGTCCTATGGCTGTGGTCGGGGCCCTGGCCTGCCCTGATCTTGGCGGCTCCTGTGGCGGTGGCTTCTGTGGTTGCTGGAGGGGTGGCTCCCGGTCTGGACGGATCCCCAAGGTATCGTTCCCCTCACAGCGGTGTCGAGCCAGTTGTCTTTTATGTATTTAGCTTGAATGATGTGTTACACAATTGTTTCAGTTAAAGAGATTGACAGTTTATTCTTATGAAAGAGAAGTAGCTTGATGATTTTCTGTTCTGTTGTGCGTGGTTGTGTGTGCGTGTGTGTGACTGTGTGTGTAGTGTCTATGAGGATAAATGTAAAAGCTGATGAAAGGTTTTTGTTTTTGAACTTGTTTTTATGTTATTTCCAACATTTGATTTTAAGGTGTAAAGCACTTTAGGATGCTTCGTGTATGAAATGTGCTATATAAATAAAGTTTGATTTGATTTGATTATTTACTTTCATCATAGTTTTGGGAAGATAAAAGTGGTTTCCATGGTTTCCCCAGAAGTCCTTCAAGCAGATAGTCCCAAATCTGATGAGAGGCGTTCTGGCAGATTCTTTCATGTGGGCCTCAGATGATTTAATCATCAAAGAGCACTCAATAAATCAGAAGAAGCACTGTACAGACAAAAGGGAAAACATTTTGCCGTAGTTGGGAGGAATGCAGGGCAGTAAGAGAGTTTCCAGATCTGCTGGCCAATATCTGATGGCCGGAGATTTAATTAAGAAAGGTCACCTCCTGCACACAGATTTATTTAAAATCAATGTTTCAGTCATGCATTAATAAGAGACATCCAGTAAACAATGTTTGGCTTTGAGGTCTATCCTTCGCTTCAGGGTTTTCTATCTATGAACCTCTGGGGGAGAATAAGGTAGAAAAGCACAGAAACATGTTCATAGTTTCTTCAAAGGCTGCATCAGTCAGTCAAAAGCAGGCAGGTAGAAGCTTTGCTCTGAATGACTTACTCAAATCAACAAGCTTTGCATCATCTCAGGGATGGAGTTGTGTCTCTTTTTGAGAAGCAGCTCCAGTCACTTCTTTCCTTTACATATTAGGACCATGAAAATGATCCTCTGGTTCTTATCTGCTCTTGAGATTAAGTAAATGTAACAGTATTTGCACAGAACACACTGTGGGAATGGGGTTTCTCCCAAATCATAACTTATTTAATAAAAAACAAGAAATGCAGAAGTAATTCATCAAAAATTGAGAGATAAGTTGTGCTATGTAGCCCAGTGATAATCTAATCTCTCCCAGTAATGTAATCATTTTGGCCATTTGGTTTCAATAAAACCAATAATGTCCTAATTTTCTAATAATGAACCAATTATGTAATAGACTTTTGCAGTCATTAAAGTATTGGCTTATTAAAGCCACAGCACCACATCATCATCAACAAGCAAACAGTAGAAATCATTTAATTACAAATAGCTTGAAATAACACCGGACCATAAACTCACCTTTTATCATTTACAAACAGACTCACCAGAGAACATCAACCACCCGTGGACCATCTACCCATCCTACTCTGTTACATAATATGCTTTGTGTTAAAAACCAGACTAAGCACTGCAGTGAAAATCATCGGTCTGCCCACATCCAACCTCACTAAACTCAACTGCTTTTCAATTTCAATACATGAAAACCTCCCCCCACTGTCCTCAGGATGTAGACACAGGGCCATTGCAGAGCAGAAAGCCTCGTTTTGGGAGAAGCCTGATCCCCTTAGTTGGTGATGAGATTCTTTCCCTGAGTGGAAAATAAAATCTAACTGCAGCCAATAATGTAAGAACTTATTACGTTATTGACAAAATGTTTGTATGTTGGCTCAAAAACCTTATTAAATTATTTGTGAATTATCACATTGGAAATATGATCACGTTGTTTGAGATATGACATCATCGGTTGCTGCATTGTCCATGAGAATTGATGATCAAATGCACTTGGGGAAAACCAAACACAGAATATGAAAAAAAAAATATGGGCTTGTTTTTCAGCCACAGGACTGGGACGTCTCGCAATCACTGAGCGGACCGGGACCTCTCCCGTACGCCAAAGTAATGCAGGCTACAGTATGTCTGACTGATACGGCTTGGCTACAACACAATAACCCCAAACACAGCAGCAGATACAGCTAAACGGCTGGAAGAGAAAAAATGAAGTTGTCTGACCAACAGTCCAGAACGAAAGCTGGCGGAAATGCTGTTCAGTTCTTCATTCTACACAGACATGTTACCAAGCATCTAAATTAAACTTTATCACGCTGAGACAGCAGCAGCTTCTCTGCAGGACGTTTGGGTTGAAAAGCATCATGGGACAGAAAGTACGACGCATGAGGAATCAGTCACACATTTGTTTATTCTTTGGGCAAAAAGCCCCCCAAAAAACAAAGGCAACCTTAAATATAACTTCAAATAAATATTTTCACCATCAACAAACAATTTAGAGACAGAAAAAAGATTTTACATTCAGAATAATTTCTTTTTTTGGCCTCTTGAGATCATAGATTCAGGGGTGATTCATGCTGAGAAGTTCTGACGTTTCCCTTCATCAATTTTCTTCTTGAAGCAACGGCTGTAATATATGAAAAAAAAGATTAATAAATCTTGTCTGAAGGTAAATTTGGCTGCATATAGACAACTGCGATGTCTCACCGAGTAGGCTAAATCCTCAGGCCTGGAATCTGGTCTCTGCCATTGGCTGTTGGCCAAAATCTTGAGAACGACCAAACCGAAGGCAATGATCAAAACCCCTAATGTATTTCCTAACACAGCCTCTGACGGGAGGCCGGAGTATGACTGATTTCCTTTCCTGTGGAAAAGAAAAAAATATATTTACAGTGAAATCATTTTCATCTATTTTGGACAAAACAATTCTTAAAAAGCGAAGCAGCACTCACAGGACAAAGAAGAGCTTCTCGTTGATGCCGGAGATGCAGGCAGCAGTGCTGAGCAGCAGGATACTGCCTCCGAGCCACACGTGCACCGGTTTTAGGAGTTTACGTAGTGACACGGGGGAGCAGGGCAGGAGGAAGCCAGCCATGCCCACCACCCACTGCACACAGAGAGCAGGAAGAAAGAAGGAAATCACAGACTGGACTAGTAAGGTGAAATAATTCAGTTTAAGGTTGCATACCTGCATGGCAAAAAGAGCTGTGGCTGCAATTCCAATCCAGCTGTGTAAGGAGTACAGGTTGGGAATATTATTGTGGTTGTGGAAGTCAAAGACGGCGCAGAGTCCCACGATGGACAGGATCAAGGCGGAGAGCATCAGTGCTGCATGAAGGAGCTTCCAGGGGAGTTTGTTCTGTCCCCAAGTCAGAGGGATGCGGTACAGCACGGCTCCTACACAGAGCAGACAGGAAACATGCTATGTGACTATCGCTGCATGTCTTTCATACACACAGCTTTCTATGGATTGCTAAAGCGTGGTTCTTTGCGTCTTTGGGCATCAAGCGTCCCGTTTATTGACATTGTCTTCTTCCGAGCAACACAGCTCCTCTAACAGCATCCTCGGTCAACGTTTGATAGATCTGATTCACATAGGAATCGATTCTATGCTCAGGTGTTTTTAAAGATTCATGACTCAGTTGAGTTTGAGCCACATAAACATTATGTGCTGCACACTTTTTGAAGATTATGTGCTGTGTGCGGCCAAAATGTTGGGTTGATCATCAACTGTGTGTAACGGTAGATGTGCTGATGGGGTTTTTAGTCATCCGCATCAACAGTCTGTTCATGCAGAAGTCTGTACATGACGGTTTCCCAGAACGTAAGTTTTAAACTACCAACCCCACCTCTCCCTCCAACTCTGCAGGAAAAACTATGCTGGCCATGGAAAAAAAAAAAAAAAGAAGAAGAAACCCAAAACTGTGAGAAGTTTGGTCCTCCTTTGGGGATTCTGCAGAAACATGATGGTGCAACATTGTGAAGTGGCAAAAAGAGGCCTGCAGCATAAACTGCTCATTTTAAGATAAGGGGGCTGTTTCCATCAGTCTGCCACGGGGCAGCTGCAGCTATGGAGCTTAACTTCACCAGTGTATGAATGAGCAATGAATGAGTAACAGATACAATGGAAAGAGTTTTCAGTCCCTTAAATAGGACTTTATAGATCTAATCCATTATTATTACTATAATGTATGCATGTGGACGGATGTGGCTGGTTGCTGTAGCAGGAAGTTGTCAATGATGAGAGCCACAAAGCAAAGCTTAGAAGCTTGTGTCAGTTAAAAAGGGAAAGCTCAGATTAAACCACTGTGCACACGGCGGGAGGGGGAACTGAACTAAAGAAAAAATGCAATCTGACATCGTCCTTACCTCTGCAATTACTTTCTATGAACTGATATTAAAATAAATATTATAATAAATATTATGAACTAATGTGGATCATACAATGGATTTGATTTAATTTGATTAGACAATCTTTAAAAGTTCCTTGAGACTACTCCGACGTGAAATAGCACAATACAAGTCTTAGTGAACTGAAGTGAATAACAAATATGGCCTTGCTCCCCATCACACAAACCCTTCTGCTTCTTCTGCTGATTCATGCACGCATCTGCAACACTCGTGTTTCTCCTTGAGATTTTGTTCAAAACAATATTTCATTTCAAAAGTGCAAGGCGCTGACATTTTCCAAGTAGCTCAACAGAAAAACAAAAAGTCCCCCTAAAAAATAATAACATAAAGAAAAAGACATGGAGGAGGAACACAAATTTAAGCCTTGAAGAATGTTTAAAACATTACATGAAATTAAACTTTCCCAGTGAGAACAAACGTCTCAGAGCTCTTCTTATCAGCAGGGGGCGCTAATTAGTTACCAAACCTGGTGAGAAATTGTGCCGGCTCCTCACCTCCATCCTCCTCACTACTAAACCGACTTCGGGTCTCAGTTTTACAATGAGAGGAAGTAGTGACACATCCTACATCTGTGTGCACAGTCTTCATGTTTCTGCCTCACTGACTTAATAAAATCTTACATAAAATTATTAAAATGAGCAAAATGTCAAAATTTAAAGGGAAATGAAAGAACTTGATGCCGATGGGTGAAAGGCCGTTTACAGCTCAGATCTAAGAGAGTAAAATTCTAAATGAGCAGCTTCATTTACAACTTAAACAATCATATTCTCCAGTTAAGTCTTTTTTTTTTAAAATCCAGTACTAAATTCAGTCAAAGTCACAATGACACATCACAGATTACAGCTGTAAAATACAGCTGTTCTCACTCTGGTTTACCATCAAGTTGTGCAAATTTAGCTCGCAAAAGTCCCCAAAGCAGAAGTGTGAAGTTCCTATTCGCAGAACAGAGATTAGCCCGGATTACAATACGCTGTCCAACTAAATGTTCCACAAACCACATTTCAGGAAGTTTTCTAAACTGCAATAAAATATATATGCTTTTAATTTGTTAGATTTTTTTATCTTCCCCCTATACTATCACACACAAATCATCAACCACCTTCTTTGTATTTTATTTGAAACATAAACAAATCTCTGATGAATGTCATCAACGTATGAACAGCAAGGCGAGAGGAAAAGACAGAGAGAAACGTTTTAAAATAGAAAATTAACCTGAATTCATCTCCAGAGAGCAGATAAACTGGCGACCGGTGAGGGTGCCAGGATTTGGTATGAAAGGAACATCCACTAAATGCTTAGTCTTGGCTGTAATAAACTTACAAAGAAAATCAATCAAGTTCTGAAAATTATTTCTCAATTTATTAAAAAAAACTATTTATAAACTCAAAAACTATCAAGTGTGTAGAGACCAAAAACACAAACAAACATTGGATACTCCTGAACTTTTAGCCTCGATCCAGCTCAACATGAGAAACGACCATGATCAATATTTGCTTTTGGAAAAACTTTCCTCTACACCCAGAAATGAATTTTGAATCAGTTTTATACATAAAAAAAAACAAACATGTTTAAATTGACAGATTTGTTTCGTAGCATCTTGGAAAACCTGTCTTAAAATGGGTCATGCCATCTATGAGGCATCTCTCTACAGACAGCACCTTGCACACAGGCTGCCGAAATGATGCTTAAATTATAGCCTGGCTCCATGAAGCCTGCAGTGTGTAATTACGTTAATACACCCCGCTGTCAGAGAGAGGAACAGAAATGAGAAGCAGAAACTAAAAACACCACAGGATCTGGATGTAAGAAGTCACCCACCGTTGCCGTACAGCACCACCAAACCCGTTACCATGAGGACGGGGTGCCAGTTGAACTGAAGGCCCGAGCCATCCCAGGCGAAGCCGCCACGCCACTGTTTGTTCCACACGCACACACACACCACACAGGCGATGCCCAGGCCCAGGCACAGCAGGTAGCAAAGATAGAAGACCAGGATGGACCTCATTCTGGACGGATACGTCGGCTGAAATAAACATTAGAAAAAAAAAAGAACAAAATCAGTTATGAGAGGGAAGCAGGGTGTTGTTATGGCTACAGAGTACGCATACAGATTGAGACACTTTCTGGAAAGCATGTAGTCATATATCTTGGATACATTTTCAACACTTTCATTCTTATACCGTGTACGCTTTCAAGCATTCAAGCAGCAGTTTCATCTGCCAAATTAACAGAAAAAATACAACCAAATGTGAAAGCAATGCGTGTTGTAATCCAGGCTAATCTCAGCCCATACAGCAGAAACATCCATATTCCAGCACCCCAGGAGAGCCATTAGCTGTATAACTGATAAGCTCTGGAAATGGGAACCAGTGTTCATGCCTTACCTTGTCCACGGCTCCAGAGACAACTGACAACACCGCCTGAACTACAGCACTAAACTGAACTCCTCATCATGTGGGAGTTATTGCTTTGTCTCATGATCTCCCTGGCTAATCTGTGACAGACACCCACAGCATTGTGTGCTCACTTCGTGTTTCTGTGGTCTAAGCAGAGTCTCACTTCCACATCCAGCTGCGTTGAAGTGGCCGAGGGGGAAGCAGTCAGAGGTAGAGGAGCAGCCTGGAGAAGAAGGTGCACCCTGCTGCATCTGCTGCCTGACAATCATAATGAGGATGGAAGGTGACAGCGGGACACACTCATCAGTATGAGTGCAAAATATACACAACACACATCTCATCATTTAATCCACATACACTTCAGTAAAAATGGGCAGCAGCGTCCTGTCACAGGGCAAATTAGCTTCATATTTGTACAGCTAATTACCTCAATTTACAAAACTACAAATACATACGTAACATATTTTTCATCCCGAATGGAAGACAACATTTTAAAGAGCCATTTCCTATTTTTCTCCGATTTTTTAGGCGTGGCTGTACATCTCAGCAAAAGCGACTACAACTTTACTTGTTTTTCTAATGACATTTGGTAATAGTACAAGTTACATATCGAAACTAGCCTGACTTTGAACCTAAATTTAAAGACTATAAACATCAAATTAATGCATACCTTTTTTACAGACACTCCGCCTACAAATAAAAGACTAAAGACTTTAGGACATACAGAACAATATCTACGTTTACAGGTAAAACGCTGTCATTTCAGGAAAGGACGTTTACCTGACCCATTTCCGTGTTGCCACCGCAAGGCCTTGTGGGAAATGTTGTTTTATTAGTTATCAGTTTAGAAGCGCAATACCTATTAAGTAATCGCGCAACTTTACAATTTATTTTTTTTAGATTTTAACTATGTTTTGACAGAATAATACAAAGTGATGGGGTACATGGTAATAATCAACCCTCCAGTTTTCCAGCAACAGTTTATGTTGTTAGATAAAATCAAAACTATCGTGTTTAAGTAAGGTTATATGCTGTCCAGAGAGATAGAGGAGACACAGAGAAGTATTCATTAGGCACATGAGTTTCAATTACATAAAGACAACGAAAATATAGAGCTTATAAAAGAGTTAGAGGGTGTTTGAGTTTATGAATGGTGGAATTAATAGCTGCCTTTCAGGCTGAACATGTAATCCCTGTGACCACTTATTTTAGGAAGAGGCGTGCAACACTGATCTGTTGTCTCTCAGCTCCACCTGGAGGCAGTGTGAGTCAGTGGCTTGCTTCACTACTGTTTACTGTAAAGTTGTATGCTGAGCATCTATTGAGACGGCTTTATACTAATGCGGTCTCATGCCTTACATAAGAAGTCCAATATGGCCACCAGTTGTTACCAACAAATCTGACATGATTTAATTCCTACGAACTATAGCTCTTTCTTCATATTGTTGGGTTCATCAGTGTGTTAAAATGTCAATTTACTTGCAATTCAGACACTTAAATCTGGATCTGGGTTCACAAACTGCAGCATAGCTTACGAATGTAATGAATGTGTTTGTGTGTCATGAAGACAGCTAATTAATTACTATGACTGTACAGTTTAGCCATGCTGAAAGTGAGAGCCACTTTTTGTATACACTTACAAACAACATGCATGAGTTTAGGTTTCTCCTGCATGTTCTTATCATTCACATTTATGATGCACAAGATGGTGTAAGCCATAGGGCATCACAGACAGCGTGAATTTATCTAAAAACTGCATTGTAAAATATGAAAGCATTTTGGGTTTTAACCCCAAACTCGTGACCAGATTGAAGAATTTGAGCAACATATGTTTATCATTTTGTGAATATATTTTAATGTGAATAAGAAAGTTTATTTTATTTATTTCTCAGTTGTTGTTTTTTTTATCATGATATAATGGTAATTAAAAGATTATCTGGTCTACACCAAGTCTCAAAATTAGGTAAACACAACTTCAGATGTGAAATTTAGTTCATATTACAACTTAAACTCTGCATCAGTGCATCAAGGTTTTCAGTAAGGTCCAACCCCCTCATGTCATGACTGTCGGAAAGTCACTCAGGTTCTGGTTTGGAGTTCGAGTGGACCACTACAACTCATTCGCTCTTTTGTAGATTTGCTGATGTGTTTGGGATCTTCAGCTTTAGCTGCAGACTGATGTCCTTACATCTGACTCCAGAATATTTATACAATATGTATACAAAGGAGTTCATGTTCTACTTTTTATACACTGCTTCTGCATTGTGGGTTACTCACTGTTAAATAAAAATTATTTTTACTTTTATTATAGCCTTTACAGAGAGTGAGGATTCAAAGACTATCTACATAAACAGGGTGTCTGAGCCTCTGTCTATACAGTAATTGTGCTACATTCCTTTAGCACCTTGCTAGCGTGTGAGTCTTATCCATTCATCCTCACCGTTTCTTTTTGTCAGACTCTTATTCACACTAGTCAGCACATTGGTGGGAATGTGGGATTCCATTTCTCTCTAAATGACGGTGACATGTCCAGAGAAGCTTGGCAGAAGCAACTCAAAGCTCCCAGTGGACTTTAGTTTGTCCTCTCAAGCCTTTTTCTGAAGCCTCAAATGCCTCAAAAGTACAAGTAAATGTCTGAGTTGGCATCGAGATACCAGCTTCTAAACAGGTTGTCTAACACTAACAGCTTGTAAAAAAACTGGTTTACATGTAGCTGAAAAAGAGTTAATCATTGATTGTTTTGGCTCATTTATGAATTAGAAGCAGATTTGTGGCTGCTGAATAAAAAGTAGATTAAATAAGAAATAAGAATTATAAACTCGGGACACAAGATAAGAGAGAACAACTGCTAATGTGGGTGAATGGGAATTCTTTTAAAAACTCCATCATCACATCTTTAAATGGTCTTCCACTGAACTGACTCCTTCCCGCATGTTAGAAACACTGACATCAGTCTGATGTGTCAGCAGCAAGTTGTGCAGCAGGTCAGGTCAGAAACTCGGCCTCTTCGGAGACGTGTGAGTTGAGACAGAGCAGGGAATACGAACCCTACAGGGAACCGCGCTGACGCTTCCATCTGAGTTATTCTGCTGAGGAATAATCAGAGTTAACAATTCCGTCCTGAAGCAAAGTGAAGAGTCGAGGCTCAACTCTGAGATGTCATGCTGATCTACTGCGACCGTCTGCAGCAAGCAGGAGGCGGAATTCTGTCACAGTGATCTTTCTGCCTTTTCATATAAAGTATAAACCTCAGATTAAGGAATCAGGCAAATCACAACTTATTTTATAATTTTTTAGTGCTATCCCTGAAGTCCTGGAGAATCCAAAATGTAAGTCTGGATATCTCTCTTTTTCCTTTTCATCACCAATTAACATAGCTGTTACAATGAGAACTGGCAGGCACTTTCCCATCTTTTTTTTTACTTGGCCTGAATGGAGTGATCACCATTGCTGTCATCAAAGCAACTCCTATTCAAGCAGCATCCAGCATTCTGTAGAAACAGCACCGTGGAGGCTATGGAGGAAATTGTGACAGGAAATTATGGAGCAAATCTAATTTATTCTTCATGTCTGCATGTAGAATGGTTATGAAGATGTGATTGTAAACTGATCTCTCCTGTGTTACAGGTTTTGTGTTGCAGGAATGAGAAACAGCTTGTAAGTGCTTCCCTCAAAAGGAAACAAGAGTGTTTTTTCCCTTGGACTTGATCCCAAGCACCCTTTTGGTTCCCAATCACTCACACTAAGGGGTCTGGGATCTTTGCCCTCAGTTCCATGGAGTTTCAGGCGTCTGTGGAGTTCGTTTGGAGTTGTTAGTGGGAAAGTGTGTGGAGTGGCAGCTGGGCTTCATGGGCTCTAATAATCACAGGAAATTCTATTCAAATTGCCAGTGAGGCAGTGGGAGATGGCAGGAATTATAAAAGTCAAATCATTGTGCTTTTGGTCACTTGGAGGTGTTTCAAGAAGCCATGAACAACACTTGGAAATTTACAAGTGTTTTGAATAAAGATTTTTATTCAGTTATTTCAATTTCTGACTTTACATTCAGTTGTGTTCTTCTTGGTTTAAAACTCAAGCAAATATAATTTAAATTGGAAGTAACTTTTTCAATCCATGAGGGAATTTACATGGTTGCAGAACATTAGTGTAAAATCTAGTAATTACCGAAGAAAAGATACTGAAGGGTAGACATATATGAGATGTCTTTAACATGTGATTAGTCTGTTTTCAGATGCCAAACTTTATTTGCTTTGGATTTATTGTTGTACAGGCAAAATTTACACACAATTCAATTATAAGCAAATCTCCTAAACTTATTTTATTTACTCCCAGCAGAACATAAGCAACATATCAGATGTTTGTCATGTCACAGAAAATATTAACTCATTCTGAATTTGATGGCAGTAACACATCTAGATTTGGAACATGGGCAGCAGGAGGCTGGTAAAGTAATGTGCACAGATAAAAAAACAACTGGAGGAGCTTTTGACAGCTAATCAGGTTAATCTGGAACAGGCCGGGTGTAAAAGGAGCGTTTCAGAGGCGGAGCCTCTCACATGGAAAGATGGAAGTTGTTGAACAATTTCACAAAAAAGTTAAATGAAAAACTACAAAGCTGAACTGTGAGAAAATGTGTTAAATTTAAATCATCTATTATCTTTTTAATTCAACATACACAATCAAATGTGAGGAAATGTAGTTGTTATCTTGAGATAATGATCAAAACATAATTATAGTGGAACACTGCCACTCTCAGCTTAAGTAGTGTCAAGATCCATACTGTGTCATTAATGAGAGACAGTAATTCATAGAGAAAGCAAACTGAACATCTGAGTACCCAATGGTACGATAATCTTAGCACTGCTGTGTGTTACGTAGGTCACCTAAAGCTAAACTATGCCACATAGGTCTGCTTTAGGTTTAAAACAACATCTGACGTCCTTCCACGTACTCTCTGGCTGTCACACAGGAACAAAAAGTTTGGTCACACCTTCCCCTTTTTTGAACAACAATAAGTGTCACACCATGTGGTTGGTATAATCCCTTATCTAAAGTGTAGATCACTTCCTGCATGATGTCATTTAGTAAAGGCTGACACTAGGCCTATGTCATACAGATCTACAGGTGACGCTGATGTACATATAGTGAATTTACAGCTGCATGACAGCTCAAATGAAGTTTCAAAGTTTAGAGTTTAGTTCTACAGTTTTGATGGAATGAAAACTTTTTTTTTAAATAGCTTTAATTTTACACTGATCATCCAAAGAATGACTGATCAAGACATTTGCTTTCAATAAAAGTTCATTCTTGTCAGGATTTTGCAGGTAGAAGTGTGTCTTTACTTCAGCAAAGAGCAGACTGAATATTCAATGTCACGCTTTTGTATTGCATGAATCAAAGCGTAATACGGGCACTGAGCAGCCGAACTCTCAAACCTTTATTAGATACGCACCTTCAAATCACCTTTCCTGAGTGGTAATTTGGCTGGGACACCCGACAGCCACGACAGAATGGTTAATAATATTCTCAGTGAACATTAGTTTGATGAATGAGAGTCAGAAAGCTGATTTGTTACAGCAGAGGTATCATTTAGGAGATGGATTCTGTGACACTTCTATTAAACGCTCACACTGTAGAGCCGGTGTATGAACTGACGGACATGGTAAGCCCATCAACATTCATTATGGTAATGTAAGAAAAAGACACTTGTCTTGAGAGTAAATGAACAGCACTGCTCAACTCGCTGAATGAGGAATGAAGGAGAAAATGAGGCAGCAAACTGCTGACATGATTGGCGAGTAAAGGGGAGTCAGAAAAACTCTTGAGGACAGATTAATATAAAGATGTAGAACTTATGTTCTCCAGCTACAAGATTAAATAAAGACATGGAGACAGACGGTTCCCTCCGGATACCACATGTTTTGTGCGACTTAATGTCCACATTTCAGATTACCTGTTGAGTTATTGTCCAAACCTGCTGCACCTGGGTCTGAGCCAAAGATAAAAAGGTGTCACCTCTGCTCTTTAAGCCTCCTTTACTCCTCTTGGCCCTCAATTTGAAAAAAAATATTACCAAAAGTTTGAATTCAATACTAATAAATGTCAACCATGTCAGTCTTGTGGGAGAAGGTATGAAATAGGGAAGTAATAGACAAATTAAATAAAAAATATACTTCAATCTCAGTATACACTAGATTAAATTATATTAGACCGAACTCCAAGATACCCGATATACAAATTAGAGAAAACATCCATAAATTAAAGCTATAATACAAAATATAATGACATGACAGGAACAGATTTTAAAGAAATTCTACAAAAAAACAGATATAACCATAAGAGATAAGTTATAGTATAATGGTATCATTAAAGATGAAAACTGACAAGAAATCAAAGTTATTGTGTTCCCAGAAATGAAATCACAGAGTTGTTGTCGTTGATGTTTTGAGAGTCAGGTTTTTGCTTCTGCTCCAGCTTTTCTAACCTCGGGTCTGTTGGCAGATTCATTGTGGTCTGTGATTCTGCTTGCTGTGAAGATGGAATCAGCAAACTTTGCAGTAGTATTGAGTTACAGTAACAGTGAGAGATGCTGTGGTGTGTAGAGGGAGAAGAGGTTGGGGCTCAGCACACACCCCAGTGGGACACCAGATAAGAGTGAAGAGGGTGAGATTTGATTACATATATAGAGAGGCAGCTATATGAGAGGTAACATATACTTATTTTTGCTTATTGTATTCTTGTTATATGCATTTGCTAAATGAATATATTTATCATTTATTCATGTGACTGTTACTATATTTCAATTATCTACACTTTTGATACAGAAAATAATATTGGTAATCAAGATTGCCATCATTCTTCCTTGTATGATTATTTTTTATGGTTTTATTAGTCCATAATATTTCAATTATCATTAATTAGCTATAACTAAAAAAACAAAGTAGCATTAGAATTGCACTTTCTTTATATCAGTAAAGTATTTTCCCATTTAATCAAATTGTAATTTATTCTAAATTCTTGAACATTTCTAACCAGAAAAATAAGAAACATCAGATCAATTATCAGTCAGCCCCATTATTCAGAGTGAACTGGAGAATACTAAATCAGCATTTAGGCTCCTCTGACCTTTCCTAAAACACGAATAGGAAGGTGGAAGTTTTGATTTTATGGATGAGGATTGCTACACATATCCATCTCAATAACTTGTTATTCCACACATATTTTGCCACATTTTGTTTGTAACTAAGAAAACTTCCTGGTCCAAAATAAGCGGCTTGTGTTAGACAAAAGGTCATCAAAACTGGGGTGTTTACATTAACCCAAACAGCATTAAGTAGAGTCATAACCACAGGCTCTATATTATACATAGACGTACTCACCATGGTGAAAGCCACTGATTTGTGAACAGCTGATTTTTAGCCTTGTTGTTTTGGTGCCTCTGTAAGCCATATTTGGATAGGGAGGTGGAAGTGGACAGTTTTTCTTGTAATGCCATTGGTCACATATATCTTTGAGGTATTACATTTATTCAATAGTTTAATTATTGATGTATCAGACACAACGCCACATGGTCTGGAGGGAAAACTTTATTGACAATGAGAGAGAGAGATGTTTTTTAATAAAAAAGAAAAAGAAAATTTCCTTTTAATTAGGTCTTGCTGATTTCTAATGTCCCAGTTCAAAAAATCTACAAATTACCCAAGTAAAATCTTAACCAACCGTGTCAGTTGATTCCTTTGTTCTCATGTTATTGTCAGTGTAAAAGCTATTATGTGTCAGACTGTCAACATGAGCCGGTTACGACAGTTACAGTACACAACAGTAGTGCAGGTATACTCCAAACTATTAAAGGCAGCTAAAGTCAACAAATCTTAAAAGTACCTGAGTGTCGGCTTTTCACTTACAGCAAAGACTACACCCAGTCGTCATAACATTATCAGTTCAGTAGTTCAAAACAGGTTTTACAGATTGAACTGGCTGAGTCCTTGCTACCAAGAGATGACTAATCACAACCATGGATCTTACTTAAAAAAGCAATTAATCATGAGCAAAGGGGAATTCAAACAAATCTATACAGGATTACATTTGTAGCACATAAATTCAAACCAATAAATAAAATTAAAAGAGTATAAAAAGAAGCTTTAGTGCTTTTGTTTCCCTGTCTTTAAGATGAGCTGCTCCCTCTACAGGGAGAATTTCTCTAATGGCTGATTATCAAGAAGCAACAGTCAAAATGGTGTAAAACCTCTTAAACAGGCTGAGGAGAGATGAAACTCCTGATGTGGCCTGATACTAGAAGATGACATGGGTGTCATGTAGAGGAAAAACCACCGATGGGCTTCAAGGTTGCTCCATGTCCTGCTGAACTTGAGCAAGCCATAAAAACATGATTTCATTCTTCTATTTATTCACATAAATTACTAAAAAGCCCAGTCACTTCAAAGGAAGAAGTGGCTTTCTTTGCTCTTCTATTGGCAGCTTAAACCTGCTTTGATCAGGGTCACTGTGTCACAAGTTTTATAATTTTATAGACCAACAGGGATAAAATAAGTTCGCCACTGTCCATAGTCCACCGACAGGTGTGACTCAGCACACAGCAGACTGGATGGCTAGCTAACCAACCCCATAATATAAGATTTACTCTAAAGAAAACAAGGTTTTCAGCTTGATCTTAACGATAGAGAGGGTGTGTGCCTCTCCAGCTTAAACTGGGAGTTGGTTCCATAACAGAGAAGCCCGATAGCCGAAGGCTCTGCCTGCCATTTCACTCTTAAGAGACCCTGGGAATCACAAGTAAACCGTCAGTCTGAGAGCAAAGTGCTCTGATGGGAAAATATAAATTATGAAAGCTTGGTCATGTAGAGCTTTTTATGTGGAGAAGATTTTTAAATTTTATTCTGGATCTAACAGGAAGCCAGTGAAAACAAGCTATCAATCATTAAAATTAGCATACAGGTCCGTGCCAGCGAACACATTGACTCCTGATTGTACACAGGGTTCAGTGCTTCATGTGAACTCCACAAGAAAAACACAGCAGAGGAGCAGGGCTTGGCAGTTTTTTTTTTTCAGTCAGAAACTTTTAAGCCTTCTGTATGTTTTGCACATATTTCAAATTTATTTGTAAGAAAAAGGAAACAGGTTGAATCAATGGCACAATAATGTAACCATGGCAACGGTTAACACATAAGTAGGTACTTGGTAACACTGAATAACCTGAATATATAAACAGACAAGTAAAAACTGGAATTTTCAGACCTGAACTGTAAGTAAAACTGCATCTTTTAGTAGCAAGATGTTGGAGTGGAACATATCAGGACCCGTAGCTGAACATTTCCGGTTTCTGTAAACTGGATTTCTTGTTACATAATAATGAACAGAATTTTAAAAAAGAAGTAAAAAGTAGGCAAAAGGAAAAACAAATGTACTCTTCTTTTAAACAACAAAACACTATCCAGTTCATCTTAAATTGAAAACAATCTGAACAAAATGAACTCAGTTAATCTTTAAGTACATGAACAGGCTACAATCACTGGATTTAAATAAGCTCAATGAGTTTAATAACTTAATATAAATATCTGATGGGGCGATCGTGAAACAACCTGTTCCAGTAAAATAAATGTGATCACAGGTGATGCAGTGATCACCAGCGCTCAGTTACAAACATCGACCTGCCAGCAAATAAACTCTGCTTGTAAACCTGAGCTGAAGGAAATAAAAATCACATTCAGATACAATATCAAGTTTATACAACAACATGTGTGTGGATGCACAAGCACACACTGTTAAAAGGCCGAACTAGCGTACGATTAGCTCGTTTCTTCATCCCAGTAACGCAGCAGCAGCTTCACTTTAAACACCAAGTGTGGGAGTGATTTTCTTTAAGAATGAATCAGCTTCTCGTCGTGTGCTTTGCGACTCCGACTAGAGATGGATGAGGCTGAAAAAGCAACAATCGTTCATGAGGAAACTTTACTCATGTTTGCCACTGCGGGAGAACTTTGGACCCTTCCTGGGTGGAGTCACTGTCCACGAGCTCCTTTCAACAAACATTAAATGTCTCAGTTTGTCTCCAAGTCATCCCCCCATAACTTTAACAGTTTGACCTTCTACCTGAGAAAAGCTCTACCTATGGAAGACATCTGCAGCAGAACTGAAGCCTGTAACGCATTTTCAAACCAGCAGACCAGCTCATCATTCACACACAAAATGATTGTCAGCAATGGCCTTCTCCTTGATCATCTCGGCTGTTCTCCTTTGATTCAAGTCCAGTAAAGCCTTCAGCAGCTCATTTAAGCTGGCGTCTTTGCCCTTCCGCTCCACCCATGTATTTAGCAGTTCATGGATCTTGTCTTCATAAAGCTGATTGTCTTTGCTTTTAATGACGTTGTCGCTGAAGCCGAGGTGACGGAAAAACCTCTTGTGGTGGTCCACGTCCACGTCTTCAAAATAATCAAAACAGCTCCTCAGAGATGTTTCACCTGCAAACAGGTTCAGATGATCCATCATGAACTATTCAGAGAGCAAGAACAAGTTGCTGAGCAAGGAAAACAGCTTATAAAGAAAGAATCTTACCGTTCACCGGAACAAGGGTTGGGAATGGCTCAACTTCCTGTTTGACAAAAAGAAAAAATCTTTCAGTGACTTTTATCAATTAGTCAAAATGTAATTCTTTATCTTCATCATGTGAATGGAAATTAAAGCAAAAGATCTGATATTTAAACTGCTATGAGCATCAAGCAAATCATCGTCAGCTGGACAGAAAAACAACAGGCAGTCAGTCTGTAAGGTATGGATGGGAGTCAAAGCTGATCCGCTGCACCCACAGTGGAGGTGGTCACCAGCCAAATCAAGCGGGCACATCAAACACACCTTTATTTGCGAGTTAAACACACGCCGTCTCCCTGGCTGTTTTATAAGCTGTGGCGGCACAACAAGCATAATGTAAGAGGCGGTGTCGTGTTCCACACGGTCAACCACACTCAAGTCCTGGATTTGTTTTCACTCTTAGAGATGAAAGACTCAACGTGTTTTTATAGCCTGAGAAATCTATTTCTTTATTTGGCTGTCAGGCCGTGGGACTGTCCAAACTCACTTTAGGAGAGGCAAAAATCATAGAAACGCAGTTCTGGGTCATTGAAAATTAACTTTTTTTTACGGTGCATTCAGCCCTTCTTCATAAACGCTAGTTGGTTTGCTTGTACTATTTGGCTGGTTTAGGAGTTATAAATGTGACTATGCAACCAAACTCGTCTCAGTTCACCTCACAGGAACCAGATGCTGGAAACAGATTACAACATGTCGTTACGCAGCATTAGCCAAGAGATGAGCGAGTTTTTTGATTGCTTGTCTCGTCTTCCCCTTCAGACGCAGCGGTTGGTTTTGCTAAAGGTGTGGAAACATCCTGACCCACCTGACCTCTTGTTTCATGTTTACACAGCAACGACACACTTTACCATGATTGTTAGATTTTAGCCTTTATGTTCAAATAAACCAGTTAACAGGTCTTTTCACACATTTCCATTTAAATATAAGGTTTTAAACTGGCTCTACTCAAAGACGAAGGCATCACACCACGTTATCGAAGACACAGCTACATAAAAACTCCCATGAAACAGGTTCGCTGCATTCTGTCAGCTATCAGATCAAATATTGGGCTTTAGAGCCAGGGTTAGATCAACAGGTTTTGGTTGGTTTAGGATTTTCTTTGTGAACATACGAGGAAAAAATACCATTCCTAAAGAGAAAAAGCCAGAAAATCCTCTTCAAACATGAGATAACCAACTTTTATGACTTCATGTGGTTATCAGTTACCCTAAGGATCCATAAACGGTGAATCAGAGCCAGCGTGTTCACTAGATGTTTCCATTTGCAGATGACTGGACAGAGCAGCAATTAAGACGTGACATGAAAATGTATTTTTCCTACATGTCTGAGTAAGGTTTGGGCATCTAAATGAAAGTCTGGGCATTAGAACATATCATGATGGTTTGAGACAATGGTGGCAACCGTTGGAGCGTCAAAGCCTAATGGAAAGCAGCTGAAAGGTTAAGAAGCACAGACAGAAGCAGGTTGGAGACAAGCTGTTAACCTCACCCTCCGGATGGACCATGCAGGGGTGGCGGAGCTCCCCTGGAGGAAGTTTGTAAGTAGTGGAGGGCAGGGTGGGCTGGTTAGACTATGCTGCGAGTTGCTGGCAGAGCTGCTGGGGGTTTCACAGAGCATCCTATGCTCATCCTCCATACCAGCGTAGGATCTGGGCCTCACCGCTAGTTTGGGAACGACCAGATGTCTGCTTCCGCCCCCTCTGTCTTCAGAGCTCTCCTGCAAAGAGCAAAGACAGGTTCAAACAAACAACCTTCAGGTTTAAACCTCAGAGGGAGCAATAAATGGAATATACATTCATCTTACATAGGGCTGTATTAATTCTTTAAAATAAGTTGTTAAATAGCTGATATTTAAAAAAACTATCCGCAATGAGCTTGTTTTACTGTTCAGGTTGTTAATCTCACATTCATGCTACAACATAAAAGACTTACCTGACGAGGTTTTACATCATCAGGAAGGTTTCTCTGCGAGTCTGAGGAGAAGATGGGAAAAAATAAATACAGTTTACGACTCTAAGAATCTCATTTAGGAGCTATTTATTGGCTGTGATCTCAATTTACTTTCATTATCTTACTCAAAAATTAAATTGACGCTCAATAAAAAAATTCTCACAGTGAGGTCTAAATTTCACCGCAGTGAAAACATCAATTCAAACCTCGGCAGCCCAGTTTAGCAGGTTTCTGGAGCCATAACGCTACATTACCATCTGACTGACGACATGCCACATGTGTAAAAAGCACTCGCTCTCTTTCTCTTGTTTATTGCAATTTACATTTGACTCTTGGAATACACACTCTGAGGTCCCTACATGTCCAAGAACATGGATGTGAACCTTAATATTGTGGAGCAAATTTATTAACTTTGGGAGTGCAAGGCTTTTTTGAAAATATGATCAGGGCTTAACAAGTTAATATCAACTCATACAAATCATGGCCAGGAACAATTACGTGGGTCCGTGTTTTTCTCAAGCAAAAAATTAAATGAATTTTCTTGTCAGCTTTAGCACAGTGCTTGGGTCTCACTGGCTGCTTTATGGAAAAACAAAATATTCCGTAGAAGTTGAGTACCGTTTTATCCAGCATAAGGCCCACTCACACGGACTGAGACATTCAGATTTACCGTGCCCTGGCAAGACATTTTAACGCACATCAAATGTCAGATGTTGCCAGAGGTGCAAATCACTTTCTAATAAATCCCTCATCACACAGGAAGTTCTAACAGACTCCTAACGATAATCACGCTTGGAGCTCAGCTCCACTAAGACTGCATTTTCTGCTATATGTGCTGCGAAGCCAGTTCACGTACGCTTACACTGAATAGAAATGGAAATTATTGCATGGCACTGCATGCCACAGCACGTGATTCTTTCGTCATCACTTCCTGTTAGTACTTGTTTACATGTGGGAGTGTTCGCTTCACTGTATGACGACAGTGTCAGACATTCGGCCGAGCCTTGCCATGAAACATGAGACTATTTTTCCCAAACTGGACTACATCACTTCCTTATACTCATTTACATACATACTGTATGTACTCTTTATGTACAGGTGGTTTTAAACGTATTTGTTTGAAAAGATACTGAATTTTCATGTTTTCACTTACCTGTTGTTCTACATTTCTTCTTGTATACTACTGTTATAGTAACAGCTACAATCACAGCGACAAGCAGTACGCAGAGCACAATCACCACAGCAACTTCTGCTGAGGATAAGAGAGAGAGGGGGAGAAAGGACTAATATTAGCAACGTATCATGATAAAAAGCATATTTCTATATTCCATACTCATATTTGAAAGCTTTCAACAGAAGCTCAGTTTTTATCAGAAAGATACCTGCTGTAGAGCCGGACTTGGGCTGGATTTTCTTGCACTCTCTGTTGGTCGTGGCTGTGCAGTTCCTTACTACCTCTTCATCACTCTCACACCTAGTTTGCAGGAAGGAAAAAGGATGAAAGAGGCAGATAAGTAAGGCTGTCATAAGAACAGTTTCCGAAGGAAAAGTGAGAATGTGATACTTTGAATAAATTAAGTAACATCTCTGTGTTGTTTTCACGCCCACCTTGAACACTTCTTGCATACTTCACATGCCTGGTCAGGATCACAGAACCGCCCCGGTCTGCACTGGCAATCAGTGTTTTGGGTGGGACTGCAGGGCCTAACCGCTTCCTGATCTGAGAAGGTAGCATCAAATGGGCCAGAGTTTATGCTCAGAGAGCTCTGAAAAGGTTCAGTATTGATTTTCCTTCCAATCGATGGCATAAAGCTGTCAAGCGGAATTACCTGAGCGACACCGAGTGCACGGGAAGCAATGCTGCAGGCCGTTGACGTGTTCAGCGTAGGTCCCAATTCTGCATTCTTCACATGTACCCATTTGTCCAGCTTTGGTGCAGGCTGATTTCACAAATTTACCTAAAAACACACAAGAAACATCTCACATTCATCAACTCATGTACCTCCAGAACTCAATGTGTCGCTAGATAAACAGCAGCAGTCTCATAAAATCTGATGCATTTCTGATATGAGCTGGTCGCAGTGCTTCAGATGACATCACATGAGTCCATGGCTTACCGGCTGGACAGTTTAAACAGCAGATGCTGCCGTGTGGATATTCAGAGTCAACATTGCAGGAGGTGTCCCGTCTCGTCCGGTTGCCCCTCGAGTCGAAGCCAGGCTGTGGGAACGCCCCGGTGGGACTGAGCATCAAGATCAATGAAGACAAAACCTTCAGGAAACAGGAGACATCAAACAAGGAGTTCAATTAAATAGTCCAAAAGGACAAAAAGCCTCTTGAGTCAAAAACAGTTTTTAAACTTTTATAGGTCTCAGTTAAGATAAATAGACAATATTTCTGATCATTTCTAAAAAATGTGGGAAATTTTAAAAAATGCAACAAAAACTTAAATCTGCAAAGTGTCAGGCTATTTGAGTCTTCATTTTAGAGCACAGACAATTATTCTCATCATTTTCCATGATTAGTTTCATTTTATCCAGATAAATAAGTCTTGTGATGCGCCAACAAGCCAAGAGGGAACAAAAAACCAAATAGGTTTAGGGAATATATGATTCCTTGATCAGAATAATTAGTGACAAGTGAGGGTGTAAGCACTGGGTATAAAATGGCCTCCCATCAAAAAGCTAAGAGAAGCTATAATTGGCTCAGGAACCTTAATGGAAGTATCCCAGCAACAGCCATGAAACAAAATGTATGAATTCCCTCCTGAAAAGGAGCTTCAAAGCTTCCTTTATTATTTACTTTAGCATAAGAAACATCGGACCATCCTTTATGACATAAAGATAATTTCTTCCTGCAATTCCTGACGGCGGCAACTTTCAAAGCGATGTTTGATTAAAATTATCCAGCTTTACACACACTGATTCATGTGGATAAACATGAGTCTATGATGACATTTTACTTTAATGACTTCTTATAAATAAACCCTGGCAATGGAGTCATGTTCAAACTGTATGTTCACATACAATACAAGCCAGTTTGTGTTATTTAACATTATGAGACTGAACTTTGGAGTCTCATACTTGGACTTCCAGGGGCTAAAAGTGAAATTCATTGTTTTCACCCTGAAGGAATTAAAAAATCTTTTTGTGAAGAACCGGGTGTGTCGTCTCATCTGGAGTATAGCGCGACGTCACACAGCGCCTCTGTGTGTTGATCTCCAGCTCTGTGTTTACCAGCTGGCCCGGTCGCGCATGCATGTACGCCCATGTACGAACACGCGCCCCCGTCTTTATAAAGAGCCACCACAGGGCGGAGTTACGGTGCAGCGCCAGCACTCAAGATGGCAGAAACTCACGGCAGTAGAAGTGGGAAGACTCCCACCGAAGACGACAAGGAGCCAATATTACCTCCAAGAAACAACGTTATTTTTCAAGGAAAGGGACAAAACGCAGATTAATATTGGTCTGGCATTCTCAAGGTGGAGAGAGCGGAGAGACCGAAAAGGACTCCAGTTTGACTCTTCTTCTGGTAGTGACTCATGGAGCGGACTCCACCTTGTCCACGTCTCTCTTTTCCTCTTCCACAAACGGTAGCCACTCGCTGCTACCTGCCGCTGCAGACAGGCTGCTGCTGCTCTGAGAAGCTGCATCAAAATAAAATTGGCTTGCTTTAAAATTTTTATGTTTTGGATAATAACGATGAATAATTAGAATAAGCTGCAGTTCTTAGCTCAGCTCATGTTGTGTTGCACAAGCACACCCCATCATGAACTAGTCATATTTGCATTAGTTTTA
>JAVQJG010064713.1:0-13569 GCA_036024015.1 Craterocephalus amniculus | reverse complement strand
GAGCAATACTATTTTTAGGAAAACCAGAGACGAGGGCATTACAATAATCTGTTCATTCCTTAACTTTAGGGTTGCAGAGGCTGGAACCTATCCCAGCAATCAGCAGGCAAGAGGAAGGGTACACCCCAGGCAGGTCACACCCCTCCCCATTCAAGGTTTGAACCAGCAACTTTCTTGCTGAGAGGCTGTGGTGCTAACCATCACACTACTGTGTAGCCACTACACTCTATTCTACTATAAAAGGCTGCATCAGCATGTCCGTGCTGGCTAGTTAGAGAAAAGGGCGAACACTGGCAATGTTTCTAATAATTTCTAATAAAAAAATCCAGCTCAGAGTAAAAAAGGATATCAACATTTCTCACATTGAGAAGGTTTAGGATGAAATTATTAAAGGTAAAATGATCTCTGTATTCTCCTCAGGATTGATTAAACATGTCAGTCATGCTCTGACTGAATTGTAGGAAATTTTCTGCCATCAATGATGTAATTTCTAGAATACAGCTTTGGACGTAGTGATGTCATCACCATACATAACAATGTTTCTCTAAACTGAATAAAGATAACCAGCGCAAGTATTACTAAATTAATTTGCCAGTTCTGAAGAAGATTTTCAAGGATACAATAGACAGGGTTGGGAACCAGGATGGGTACAGTGTTTTTAGCTCTTTTTGTTTTGCTTCCACAACATTTTCTTGCTTTTCAATGAATTCGATTCGTCTCCGATTTGTACTGTAAACAGTTTTAATTGGTGAAAATTTAAAATCCAGAAGCCCACTAATGTGTCATTCATACTGTGTATGTTGGAGTAGTGATTAACATAAGCAGCTCTTATTCAAACCCATCTGCTGACCACTGAGGCATCGCAAACTAGGACAAACAGATGACACTGTTGGCCACCATCCATTTACAAATGGCATTAGCCTCTGGGTTAATGAAGACAACAAATGGAAATATACATATAATAGAAATGATGGAGGTTACTACTAGCCTACTACAAAAAGTTATTTTATAATATCCTGCTGTAAGGCAAAAAAACTCCCAATTTATGTAGTAATGCAGTTTTGCCATTCAGTGTAGATACACTTCAAAAACCAGTACAGCTGACTTTTAAAAAAATGACCATAACAACTTTTCATAGATGTATATTGTAACTGAAATCATAATTAATCAGGATAAAATGAATGAATAAACAAAACCATAAAGAAAGAGATATTCTTTTCACAAGTTTTTCTAGACTACAAACGGATATACAAACTGAGCCTTCAGCTGCTTGGCACCCAGATTATGGAACACCCTCCCCCCACACATAAGACAGCCTGACCACATCCCAACCTTCAAATCAAAACTTAAAAGTCACCTGTTCAAAATGGCAAACTCGCTGTAACTGGAATGTTTTACGTTGTTGCTCTGTTTTATGGCTGTGCTGTGTCATTATTCTCCGATGTCACTTTTATAATGTCAGTGTTGTTTTGAATGATTTTATAACTTGTAAGGTGACCTTGGGTGACTTGAAAAGTGTATTATTATAATTATTATTATTGATTTTATAATTTATTATTATTATTAAAAAGCAGTGGTTCAAAGAAAATTTTTTTGTGAAGATTTGTATCTTGAGCCCTTTTGCACCATCATATGCAGGGTGAGGCCTGAAAAAGCCACAACTTTTTCCATCCTGTTAAATGTCAACTGATTGGTCAACTTCTAGAACCCTCTGCAAGTCAGTGCAAACACTGCATGCATGCATGCGTGACTATCTGTGCAAATGCTTTGTATTGGCTTCAACCGTGCCTGCCACACAGGAAATAGTTATTTTGTCCTCCTGAGCATTGTAAACATTTCAGATCTGCCTATTGAGAAACCAATGTCTGTGTCTGTTTTTCTCTTTTTCTCTCTTAAAAAAATAGCTGAAGTGATAGTGTGCTCATGTTCATTGTTAGTATTATAATTCCCATTAAATCAATAATATTATCATCCAATATCATCTCCTTTGTTGAGCACATTCCATTTAGGAGAAAACAAAGCTTTAGTCTATTTTCAATTTTTTTGTGATATTGAAAAAAAATTAAAACCACTTGTGTCTCGAGCTTCCTGCTTTGTAGTCCACTCATGTCATAAGGCCACCCACACAGGAGCTTTTTCACCAATTTCCAAAAAGAGCACAAGTGCAGACAAGAGCTGTGAGTGCAAGCTGGAGCTGCGCACATGGCAAAGAGAGAATTAAGAGATACATTACAGAGTAGCACCTTGAGAACAGGCAACAGAAATAGATTCAGGTGAAGACTTTCACACCTCGCCCGGCAGTTTTGTAGAGTGTGTTTTTATCACCATAAATTTGTATACCTACCTGAACCACCTTGAACTGTTCAGGCAGGCGTAGTGTGGAAAACCAATACATTTAATTAATTCAATTAATTAATTGGTCACATTTTAAGTCTTTCATTCTTTTTTTTACACATAAATAGGTTGTTTTAAAAGAAGTTTTGTTATTTTTGCATGAGACCATGTTGTTTGTTTTCCTAAGTGTGGACCTTACCAGGTTAGATTTAAACTTTCAAATGCAAAGCAGTTCTATTGAACATATAATGCCAAGTTTAGTTTGAGCTCCCTTTTTTATCAAAGATAATTGTAAGTCATAACAACACAAAGCAGTTTCTTTTCTGTGTTTGCCAGTTTTTCATGTGATTACCTTGTAATTTAGCATGAACATATACTCAATAGCTATATTGATTCCTTTGTGCTTACTCATTTTTCTGTGGATATCACTGTGGATAGACTGTGTACATCACCTCTTTTTTTGTATATCTTGTGTACGTGTGCATAGAATACCTGAATAGGTGTTTATGATCTGCAATGACAAACACAAGGTCAGCCCATCCATGCACTAAAGCTGCAAATGTAACTTTTACTCAGTTTTCAACCTCACGTTTCTTTTAAGCGTCACTAGATGGCGCTGTGGCTACGCACAGAAGCCAATAGGGGAAAACTGCCAGCTTAGCACATTCACTCCCTTCAACCAACTGAGCTCATCTCCATTTAACTCTATGCAGTGTTATCTGCAGTTCTATAGTGACTGGTTTACATTAATTGCGTCTGTCGGGTGAAAATTAGTTATGTGCAACAAGAAAAACATTTTGCAGCCATATCAGCATGGTACAAATAACTCTATAAATAAATAAATGACTTGGTGTTATTCACTGCATTATGACAAAAAAGAACAACAAAGCAAGACAGAAAAAACAGGCCTGCTTGGAGCTTTTGCAGCTTGGTGATTACATGCTCGTGTGTCGCTCTCTATGAATCATCCCTTACAGTGGCACAGTCACACATCTTACTGCAAATATTTTGTCTTCAGTTATACTAAACTGGAAAGTACTGTATCATTAGAAATTTGTATATAAAGGTGCACATTATGCATCATAAAAATGAGATATAATTAGAGGAAAAAAAAGAACCTTACACAGGATCAAATAAACAACATCACAAGTGTTGGTTTCTCCTTTTTTTCTTTTTTCCCCTCAAAAGAAGTAGCAGTGACATAAAAAATGATCATATGGGGTAGATCTGACTGCCAGTGAAGATGGCATAAAAACCACAGTAAGACACATGAACAAACAAAAAAGAAGCTTCACTGAAAAAGTTCAAGACAAATAGAGCTTATATGGACACATGCTGAGCTGTATCTGTCGGGATTTTTTGTGTTGTTTCTTCTGTAGTCAATTAAATATAGATGAGAAGAATCTGATATTTTATTGTATGTCAGTACAATTTCACGTCCTCTCTCATCACCAGCTAGTAATCAGTGTAAACCCCAGTGTTTGTTAGCCTGTACATCTCAAATGGAGCTCGTTAAAAGATAATGAAAGCATAAGCAATTTATTAAAATATGAATCAGCAGCCCTGATTATAGCTACAAGTGAGTTTTTTTAATTTCTTTTATCATTTTGTGTCTTCTTGTTCCACCCATATTTGCTTCAAAATGAAACCTTTTCCATATAGGCATTTTTGCGTAATCAATGTAATTCTGTCGTAACGTGTGTTACAACACTTTTAGGTCTACTAGGAGGACAGATTTTACACACATTTTATTTCTCAAATGTAATTACTTTAACTGTTCAGGGTTGTGAACTGTCAATACAATAGCAGAACGCCACAGCCTTAACATTACATTTTGCACTTTATTTGCTTTTATGATTCAGTAACAAGTTGCAAAATTGAATTTGACCCTCAAGTTGTGCATATTTTGTAGTACACTGAATATCTGTGAGAACACAGGATATGGACTCATTATAAGTCAGTCCAGAACATCTTCCACTCTCACTTTGCCATTAACAAACCTGAAATCATATAAAGCCAGAAACAAGTTAAATCATACTTGCTCTTTCATCTTCTTTTGATGCTTTAGGCGTTTTATTGACGAATATGCTCTATCAAATTCACTGATGCTGCCATAAAGGTTGAATCAAACAAGCTAAAGGTCTGTAAACAAGTATAAAAGTCACTGTGCTTCAGAATGGCTTCCCTTACAAGATGTAATCTCAATAGAAGCCGAGGGAAAGTGCTAAACAAATGCTGCTTTTATTATGATGCATTTTCAAGTAGATAACTATCACTGTGCTTATAGTTTGACGTTTACACTCAAACTCTGCAAGGTTATTTTTCATCATTCTCTCATTTGTCTTTAAATGGCTTTTATGTATTCCATCACTAGAGATATTTTCATATTTTCATTTCTTTTCTATAGATAAATAAATAGATTATGTTGTTTATGGCTCTTTTTAAGCAAAAGTGATAAGCAAAAGTGATAGTGGACCAAACTGGAAATAAACCTTAGTAGGAAAAGACTGGCTGTCGTTAACCGGAGGAAGATGGAAAGTGTTCCACTTTCGAAATTAGTGAATGTAACATCCTAGGTATTGAATTATTTCTGGGACCAGTCATATAATTTGTATTTATTTGCCAGCTTAGATGGAAAACAGCTGGTGAGCATAATTGTCTGAATCTTTGCAAGGTTTCTTCTTTTATACATGTCAAAACTGCTGCAAACAATTGACGAAAACACGATTCTCTTTTGTGATTTTTGTTTAAAGATCTTTGATTTTTACTTTTTCATTATTCTTTTTAAAATCTTCTAAAGGCAAATCCAAAACAACAATAGAATACTTTCAAATGTTTGTCTGTCTCTCCGAAAGGATTTTGTAGCAGCAACCCATTAACCTGAGAACACCTTCTGACTACTTTTCTTTGCATTTCATTCAGACTCAGCGTGAAAAGCTTGCTGTCACTTCCACCTTACTGCTGAGTAGGGTTTTGGGCTTTGAATGCTGAAATATAACCAAATGGTGTTACCAGATCTCATGGGAAAAACAAACAACCAGATTGATGAAAACAAGTTATCTCTATGGAAAAAAACTGCTCACCAGCACCACCAAAAAAGATTATTCATCCCTTCCTTCTGAATAAAAGGCAAAATTCTTTATAGTAATTCAAACAACTGGAGACTTGTATTTATTAAACTGTATTTATTAATACTTTCTTCACTTTCAGTTTATTTCAGTTACAACTGTTTTTTTCTTTAATGTGAGGGTAAAACAATATTGTTTATAACTGTATTTATTTTGGTAATATTTTAGACAATAACAAATTTTTTTTCTCTTCTTTCACTGTTTTAATAGTATCCTCTTGTATTTCCTCTTGTAGGACAAATTTAAGTCTGTTTTTATCTTATCTCTTATCCTACATTAATTAAAAGCCACCTTCTTTTAAACAAAACATAAAATATGGTAACCAAAAGTGAAGGAGAGGGTATTAAACGGAAGAGAAACGTCTTAGAAAGAGCTTAATTTGAAAAAGAAAAAAGTGAGAGACTGTATATTACCTGATTGGTTTGGCTATTTAACAAAAAATCTAATAATATCAGCTAACTTCCCAATGACAAATGTTTCATACCTTAAAATCAGCCTAAGCGGTTACTGTAACTTGAAATATTATCCCAAGTTTCTGCTCAAGCTTCCACCTGATACGTTTAATAGCTTCAGTTTAAAATACACATTTTAGGTGGTCATATGTCTACATTATTATTGCATTATGTAAAAAAAAAGTAATCTAATTGACCCTGTTCTAAGGCCGCTTTGGAAAGCTCTTTAGGGACTAAATTATAGCAGCACTGGCTAATACCTTGAAACATACATCATTACAACGTTCAGTAAAATCAATCAATACAATCTCAAGAAATAAATGTGCTTCCAGTATTCCATGAGGGAATGTAAAGAATAGAGCAAAAAATCCACTCCCCTCACCATGGAATCACATCAAGGTCAATTTATAGTGCTTTCTAATTTTGCCTCAAGTGCACTGCACGCCTCATCTGGCGAATCCACATTTTAACAGAGGGGAATCAGGCTGTCAGTGAAACACATCCAGTCCTCATGGCACGCCCCTTCAAAGAAGACAGAACAGCTCTGCAGCGACTACGTCACTGTGGAGCAGCAGACACGTGAGACAAACTGCCCAAAATCGTTCTCTGGGTGACACCTACTTAGCTTCTTTCACGCAGAGCCAATTTTAACAAACAGTCATACATACAAAAGAGGCTAGACCCTTGGAGTTATAATGCATACGAGCAGCCGTCCACCCACACACACTCATTCAAAACACTCAGCAATGCAGCTTACTCGCGCCGCATGCCAAAAAGAGGGGTCACAGCCACTCGTGGTGAATGAGTGGCGAACAGGCTGGAGCAGATGAACAGATGCGGGGAATCCAAACACATGCTCTGTCTCCCCTCTTTACCTCGCTCTCTCAGCACCATCCTTTGTGAGCGCTCCCGCTTCATCCTCCTGCCTGATTGCTTCATCCCTAACGGATGCTGCTTCTCATCCATTAGCCTTATTAATCTTTTTAATCAGTGGAGAGTTCAAACTCGTTGGCATTGTTGTTAACCGTGTTCTTATCCGGTGGGGATTAACATTCAGCGGGTTAGTCGAGATGCTAACACGCAGCCCGAGGACTTCCAGATGTGAACAAAACCCAGGAGCAGCCAATAGGTGACTTGTTCTCAATTACTTACCCAATAGCAATCATGCTGTCTTGTATTTCAGAGGGATGCTTGGGCTTTTGAGAGCACACATGGACACTAATGTGCACACACACACAAACACACATTGTTATGACCGCTGAGGAAATTGTTGACTTTGCATGTATCCCCGGACGCTTGGCCAAACGGTAAATCCGACCGTACAGCTTTACATTTAAACACATGCCTTTTACCCTTGTGAGGACAATAATTACCCTTATTATGACAGTATAAACCCCTTTGGTCCTCACAACATGAGTAATAACCTGGCAAGGCGTGCACACACATACACAAAGTGAAGAAGTAGAGCAGGTTAAGTGAAGCAAAAGAGACAAGAAGAGACGAGTTAAATGAAGGAGAGAAAAGGAGCTTTCCCTTCCACCTCATTCTAATCTGCTGTGATTGTATCCATAGTCAGGTCTATCCATGACCAGATGGTCAATCACACACACAAACACTCACACATGTCTTCATGCAGGATGATGTCCAGAAGCTTAAATTCTCACAAGAAAGCAATCAGATTTGCTAAACCCCAACATACCAGTAAATTTGAACAAGTATGTAAGTGAAAAAAAGTAAAAAAGACAATGCTTTGCTAAGAGATAGTCCATCAGAGAGAAAAATGTTACATGAAAGAGAGGATGAAGACAGAGTAATTGGAAAATAAGGGACAAAATATGACTGCTTTTTAAAAAATCTTCCCTGGTGTTGTTGCGATGTGTGGCTGCTTCGACCCTGTGGTAAAAGAGTTTGTGTTCAATCACACTTTCCTCTGAGACGGAAATTAGAGTTCAGTCTTTGCAGCTCAAAAACACACACACACTTGCACACAACAAAAGTTCAGGCTCCTGCTTGTACACAAAAAAAATAAATACACTTTGCGGCATGAATCCACACACACTGTGTGTGTCTTTCCCTTAATAACCAGAGACTGTCTGCTTGCCTACAGTAGCTGGCTGGCTTGATGCTCAGGGGCATGTCTGACATGAATCTTGTCTGATGCCTGTTTTTGCACTCCAATAATTCAATTAGGTGGGAGGATGGCCCTCGCACTGCTGCACCAATCTGAACTTGTGCCAAAACCCCAGGCCACAGGGTAGCAGCGAGAGGAGGTACACATTACATGATGTTACCTGCATGCGCTGACAAGAAGAGGCAAAGCGTGACCTGTGGAGCATTTTAGCTAGCTCAGTGCCAGTGCGACCGGGCTGACTCTACAGGATGGCCACTTAAATCCACCAAAGCGTGAAGCCATACAGATCCATATAAAACACAATTTATCTATAAAAATAAGGATATTTGGGATTGAAAAAGGTTGCATGCAGTCAATATAATGAATGCAAATGTTATTATATTCTATCAAAAAGTGGTTTGGATTCAGATCGGGGTGGGGATTCCTCCCAGTCACACGTGAGCAATGAAGTCCACCACCAGAATGACGGAGCCCATGGTTCTCCAATACTCTGTCCAGGGGCTCCAAAAAGGCTTGGCACTCTGAACTGCAATGTGCTTGCCCCCCACCTGCTCGGGTGTAAGTTTTAGATCAACAGGATGAATGGAAAAAGTATGAAGGGAGGAAGGAGAACTTTATACAATTTGTTTATATTTATGTGATAAAGCAATAAAACGAGCGGAAGGGTTCGAACACATCAAAACGAAAATGCAATCTGCGTCCTGTCAGTGAACACAGATGCCAGTTGGGAAGAAACACACAACAACATAAGCGCACACCCACAAGCAAGTGGCATGCGCTCGGCCGTATTCAAAAACAGAAACACAGAAAACCCACTCACCCATACCCAGCCCCCCCCACCACCACCACCTCGTCTCCCCCCACTGCCACCACCACACACACACACACACCCCACACTCGCAACTGTGTGTCAGACACAAACTCCTTTCTTGCCCTCCTTCTACTCCACTGCTCCACTAATGTCATTCCTGACACGACACCACTGTTTTCTGCGCATCAGACATGTTGAGGAGCGGCGTACATCATGTCCTCTTAACTAGGGCAGACAGAGGGCCAGCTCAAGTGTCTCTGTGTTTTGCTGAAAATTTCATGCGAGTGCGCTCGTCGTCGTGCGTGGTGTCTTTAAAAGACAGCGCTATTGTTGGAGGGGGAAGATTGTGCCTTTGAAAGCAATATTCACTCAGGAAGCATTTGTTCCAAGAGGAGATGAGTAAGGAGATGAGTTTTTTTCACACACACACGCACACACAACCCCCCTACACTTACACTGACACACACACAGGGATACCTAAAAACACACACACAAAAATGTACGGACTAATGGCTCACATGCACAGTCACATACATACATAGATGCACGCCTCCTGAGGCTAACAGAGAGGAAATGAGTTGATGGAGGTTTGAAGGTAGTGGATGATGTTAAGGTTGCTTTATCTTACGGGGGGTGGGGGGAGGGACGGAGAGCTTCCACTGAACCCCCCTTCCACTGATCAAAACTACACAAGAAGCACGAAAAATAGATGACTAGAAAGCCCTCCTTTTTCGTAACTAGAGTAGCAAAAAACAACAAAGCATTAAAGACTGATGATTGAGGTTATTTATCCCTCTGCTGAGTGGTTTCACTATGAACTTCCACAGGGCACTTTGTCTTTGACTTATCCTCCCCACCCCCCCGACACACACAAGCGACTCATACGTTCACCCCCTGTTGACATGTGAACTGATCACATATGGTGTTCTTTAAGGTCAGCCATGCAAACCGTAAGCCTGCATTCATTATTCTAGCAGGGTATTCCCTGGCAGGATGTAATAGATTATGCAAAGTGAGACGATATGGCTGGAAAGGAAATGCATATGAAAGTGGTAAACTTATGAAAGACAGAGTAAAATAACCATCAGAGAGATTTTGCGTGTGTGTATTGGTGGGGGGGGGGGTTGCATACAGTCTAAACACAACAGACATGAAGCTAATTCAAAGGTTTAACATCTCCCTGCAGAATCATCTTTTCTCGTTGTACCGGGTGCTTTGAAGTCAGAGAGAAGAGCATGTTCTTTAAAATCTGAAATCTTCCTGCAGGCAGTTCCTCAGTGAGGGCAGACGCTGAGATACATTTCTTGCCCATATTTGTTGACAAAGCTATTGGGACAGTCAGCAGAAGGGAATCATGGGAACCCCTGTTTCAGCCACCTCTTTACTTTCCTGTAATCTGAATACATAAATAAGAGATGAACAGAGAATGGATTCATGCATAAATATAAGATATCTCCGTGACTGAACACTGACACGGACAAGAAAAATGTGTATTCACTTCTGAGGGTTTTGTATTTTCTCTTTTTTTTTTTCGGAGCTCCTTACAAATCTCAGTGTGCGTGCATATCATCAGATTTTTAGAAACACAAATGTATACCTAACCTAACAGAACTGCACTCAAAATGCTTGTCCTCATAAATTATGTAAAAACCTCCAACCTAAATCGTGATCATAATCACAGTCACAATCAACCAGACTGCTTTTTCACTTTCTTTTTTCTTTTGCTACTATCGCAGCAAATATCTCTATGGCTTTTGACTGCTTCTTTATGTTAAATTTATTTTAGAATACAAACACTTTGTATGGTGCAGTGTGAATGTAAGAGGGAAAAAAGTTTGTTTTTAAGAGCTCGTTTGAGGGTGGAGGCAGAGCAACACATGAAAGGAAGCAAATGTGACACAAAAGCAATTAAACAGAGTAGTTGCACAGTCTAAATGAGAAAGCCAGACTAGAATCGCGGGCCTGCGACCTCATTTATCAAACTGTGCATGAGAAGAGCTCTAAATCTCTGCATTAAAAGCAGCAGAGCACACAAGAAAATTTGTCTTAATCACATATGGATGCTCACAGCTGTGCTATGTCAGTTATCATAAATGTGGAGCAGCCCATAACACTACAGTGGTGTTCAAACATGATGAGCTGAATTCAGTTCACCCACCTCAAATAAACCATTGCATATTGTTAAAGTCTTTCTTATGGTGGGTTTCAGGAAAGCTCCTTTCAGTGTCAACACTGAACGGTAACTGAATGGCCAGATTTTCTGAAACATAGACTAAAGTAGTTCAAGATTTTATTACTAAATCTAATATCTGCACTGCACAACAGTCCTGTTATCGTTTCAGGACAAGAGTACAATTATATTGAATAAACTATTCATCATCACCAAATGGCTTGTAAACAACAAAAACAAGGAGTTATTGCAAATTTTTTTTCTTTTGTAATTTCTTACATCCAATATCATAGTTTTGGATATCGCCATGTATAGTATTTCTTTATTTGAATGTCAAATGCCAATTCATTGCATTTTTGTAGAAAATAATTTCCTTTTGGCAAAGTAGAAACGTCCTCTTTTAAGGAATGAGATGCTGAAAACAAATCTTTAAAACATCATATATTCTAATAGAAATTGATGTATCAAAATGCCAATATTTGATTATTGAATGATATGACACATAACATCACTCTAAGGCAATAAGCATAAATTTCCAACCTTTAAACTCCATGATTGTAACTTGTTTTGATGGCACACTGACATTCATTATGCACATGTCTGGAGCCGTCATTGCCCTGCAGCATGCTGGGGCTTAGAAAATGCATTTTACCATTTCAACCCCGGAGGATCACGTGACAGCATTTAACAGCACTGAATATCAACTCAGTGGCTAATTTGATGCGCACCATAAATGATTCAGTAAAGAAACGATGGTCGTCCAGTAGTGTCAAAGTAATATAAAAGATGTAACACAAATGCAATAAGCCACAAAAAAATTTGCCACAACACTGTTTTTTTTTTCTTAAGTTGGATTAATTGTTTTTGTGTTGTCACTTTTATATTGCTGTGACACTTCTGGTCCACCATACAAACCCAAGAAGATATTATCAGAGGAAGAGAAGAAAAGAGAGTGACAGATAAATATCTAAAACTAGAGTCTGTCTGGAGAGAGTTCAGAAAAGAGACAGAATGCAAGGTATATGCAAATTAGCCAAAGTTCAGTAATGTTGCATTGAAATTCTTCAATTCTGTATTTTCTGATCGTTCTTCAACAGTCCAGTATTTACCCAATATCAGTAAAGCACTTTCACTGTGATCACAGTGAGCATAATACTTCTGACTGACATCAAAATGAAAAATCACCAAAGTTGGCCGGGATTTGGACAAAACTTTTAAAAGGAAAATTGGATGACTGACTTAAAAATTGTGAAGCTTAAGCACTGCACTCTCAGCTGCTTTGGTTATTGTTAAACAAATTGACCTGCTGTAAAAGCTGAGCATTTCTGATGATTTTTGTGAAAAATCCATGAGTGTGTTTTGATGTAAGGGTTGGCAATATATTGAAAAATTACCAATACCAAGATCTTCAACAGTAACTAATATCATTTTTGCCCATATCGATAAACTTAAGAAAATATATTAAGAAAATGAAAATACAAGGGGGCTGCCAAGTCAATGCTCATTGCGCCTAGTGTTAATTAATCCGATTAAATATAAAAAAAAAAACTCTGGTTCCCAGCATTTACAGAACAAAGAGTTAGAGCGGGCCCATACATCAGTCTGACATCACATCAATGCCTAATATAAATTGGGCACCATAGTGCTGTTATTGTCCATTTATCGTTATCAAGATGAACTGCTCAATATATCGTGATGTTGATTTGAGGCCATATCGTTCAGTCCTATTTGGATGCTCTTTTTCTATTCGAACTACCCCTGAATTTACTTTCGGCCCATTTTGAATGAGTTCATATTAGCCCCAGTTATATCAGCTTATGATGAAATCGCTCTTGATGTGTGCTAGTGCCATGTCTCCAGTTACAATGGGCATAGAATTTTTGTCTGCGGTTCGAGGGTGGGTTAGTCCAGGGGGATGTGTGTTGAAGGGTGTTGATGTGGCCTTTTGGCAGGTGGAGCGGTTGGGTTGGCTGCGAGCTGCCTGTTGTGAAGAACAGTGCTGAGATGGGGTGTGGTAATAAACTGTAGGTGTAGATGAGAGGGACTGCAGAAGAGATAATTGGGCTGGACCAGGGGTGGAGGGCTGATCAAGCAGGCTGGGAGATGGGTTCCTTTTACATGTTCCATAAGCAATAAATAGCTACATGGATCCTATGAATATTTAATATGCACTTCAGGCTACATATGCATTTTGTTGAAAAGATGATAATTGGACATTCACTTAATATGCAGAGTAGATTTGAGTTTTTTTATACATCTTTATGTATATTTTATATTTTATGTACATCTTTATTTTTCAAATAAATGAAAATACGTGTATACTACACTAGATGTTTATGTATCCATATTTGGATTTTAGGGCATTCAGTGAAAAACAGCCCCTCCCTGGGTCGCCACCTTAACGTGGTGGAGGGGTTTGCGTGCTCCCTGCTTCTGCAGGGGAGCCAGACTAAGGGCGGCCCAAAAGACCCCATATGATGGACAAAATTATTGAGCCCATGTTTCCCTCGCCCGTACGCGGGTTAACGGGGCCCCCCCCTGGA
>JAVQJG010064712.1:0-34187 GCA_036024015.1 Craterocephalus amniculus | reverse complement strand
GGTTTGGAGGACGTTACGACTTAGTATCAAGCCACATGATAGGCTGTAATGAAAAAAGAAGAGTGTGTTTTCTCTATCGAATTTATATCGACCCTCTTTTTTTTCCTATCGCACGCGCGTCTATGTTCGATATATATCGTTATCGAATTATCGCCCAGCCCTAAACCAGTACATGTCAAAGCCCGTCTTAAGTTTGCATATTACCATTTGGATGATACAGAGGAGTCATGGGAGAATGTTCTGTGGTCAGATGAGACCAAAATACAACTTTTTGGTCTTAATTCCTCTGACCGTGTTTTGGAGGAAGAAGAATGATGAGTACAATCCCAAGAACACCATCCCTATTGTAAAGCATGGGGGTGGTAGCATCATGCTTTGGGGGTGTTTTTCTGCGCATTGGACTGGACGATTGCACTGTATTAAAGAGAGGATGACTGGGGCCATGTATTGTGAGATTTTGGGGAACAACCTCCTTCCCTCAGTCAGAGCATTGAAGATGGGTCGTGGCTGGGTCTTCCAACATGACAATGACCCGAAGCACACAGCCAGGATGACCAAGGAGTGGATGCGTGAGAAGCATATAAAAAGGTTCTGGAGTGGCCTAGCCAGTCTCCAGACCTAAACCCAATGGAAAATCTTTGGAGGAAGCTCAAACTCTGTTTCTAGTCGACAACCCAGAAACCTGACTGATCTAGAGAAGATCTGTGTGGAGGAGTGGACCAAAATCCCTCCTGCAGTGTGTTCAAACCTGTGGAAAAACTACAGGAAATGTTTGACCTCTGTCATTGCAAACAAAGGCTACTGTACCAAATATTAATATTTGTTTTGTTAGGGGTTCAAATACTTATTTGCTGCTGTATCACACAAACAAATCATTTAAAAATCATACATTGTGATTTCTGTTTTTTTCTTTTTAGATTATCTCTCTCACAGTGGACATGCACCTATATTGAAAATTTCAGACCACTCCATGATTTCTAAGTGGGAGAACTTGCAAAAACCAGGGTGTTCAAATACTTAATTTCTTCACTGTACTTTCCTCATTGGACACAACTAAAGTGTGAACTACTGCAGTCATGTCAATGAACAAGCACAAACATTAGCAGTAGGTTCAGTTGGTTTACCATCAGCTGTTCAGAGGAATCCTGACTGTTTATTAAGGATCAGCAGCACATGGGCAGTAAAAAAGCTGACTTAAATTAAAGTAGTTTTAAAAAAAAATCCAAATAATGAAAAATCCTATTCAATAACCCTAACAAAAATACAACTGGGCAAAATGAAAGATATATTTTCTAACTCAAAACAAGTTAACTCGATATAAACGATATTTCCAGATTCTATACCTCATGTGACAAAGTGTCGATATATTTGCACTTATAAATGAAATCAGCTATCTGCGCTTAGTGCCCACTTCTTTAAACCAATCCAGCTTGTTTATTAGCATGTTAAGAATTCTTATGGCAAAACAATGTGAGAAAAGTAGATTTATATAAGGACTGAGTTGTGTTTGGTGGAGCTTCTTATCTGACAGTGAGTAGTAAAAGTCTACTTTACTCAAGCTAATGCTACACTCGTTACTGCGTTACAGTTTACAGAAACAAGTAGAAAAGTGATATATTTTCCATTGCTTCCATCAACCACTGCTTTGTTCTACAAAACTAATGCACACTGGCATGTTAATGCAAGTTGTCATGGTGATACAACATTTTGACAATTACTGTATGTTACCTTTAGTGACCCTCATGTCGACTTTTTGTCGAATTGTCTGCCTTTTTTAAAATTTTTATTTAATTTTTATTTTTTTTAAAGCAGCGCCAATGCCTCGAGTGGAAAATATACTACGCTATTGTAGCCTTCTAGTTCATTTTGGTCTCAAGAGATTGCTGTAATGTCCAATATGACAATTAAAACAATGCTAATTAAAACGAGATTAAGAACGATTTCAAATGTTTACTCAACATCATTGTAAAAAAATAGCACGCGCTTCTTGCGACTTCAGATGGGGCAGTGCACTCCGTGATATAGTCCTCTGCGAAGAATAAAACCATTGCTTCCACCTGTTTCACTCTTTTTGCGGGACTCGTCATAAACGTGCACCGTCACCTGAGACTGCGTGGAGACCGGACAGCAAATCTCTAACCGTTCCATGCACACCTATCTTAACCTCAGCGTGCATGTGGCGTGGATCCGAAAGGATAAAACGAAGGCTGCTTTGTGCGCGGTACCAGTATTTTCAGGTTTCATTAAGATGTGAGAGACTATCCACTGTCTTGTGTGAAATTGAATAAGGGTCAAGTGGAAAATCAAAATCAAAATATTTTATTTCCTCAACATGTCGACACTCTTATTTTTTTATCGCGCGGAGCTTATGTCGATTTTCGGTCGTTTTGTCGACAAAAAGTCCCATCCCTAGTCTGAACTACTTCTGTCAGCAGATAAGAAATAAATGACTGGGGTCAGTAGCAAGAGAAAACTGCTTATGGCCACGCACCCCCGGGCCGATATAAAAAGAAAATGCAATGCCGTGTTGGGAAAAGAAAAACTTACTCGTTCCAGCACGTGGAGAATGAGGGTCAGGAATGGGAGAGTGCAGCGAAGGATTACCAGGGGACATGCCAGGGATTCTTGCCCCAGGAGAAGGTCCGGAGACTTGAGGTGAGCCAGGCCACTGAATCCTATGGCTGGGAGACACCATCGTATATGGAGAGCTGGGGTCCAGAGGACCTGAGGGGGGAACCAGTTATTAGCCACTTAGCAATGACCTAAGGCACAACAATGCACAGCCAAATAAATGCACCACTGTGTGCCCACGCTTTGCAAGCCATTTATTGAATATTTGCCAATGTCTGCAGCCCACAAGAGGACGAGTAACATTTGGTTCAGCCCGTTCCAGCCCTTGCCCAGCAGAGCAGAGATTCCATCAGGCCAGCATTCATGGCCCCCCTGCTGCTTACCGTGGGGACTGGCAAAGCTGGTCTGGCCCATGGCTATGCCCAGAGAAGATGGAGACGGGGTGGGCCCAAAAGGAGAGGGTGCCCTCAAAGCTCCACTAGGGGAGCCAGAGGCATGGATGTTCCCTGTACACACATACACATCAGAGGGCTCATCAGACTCCAGGGTTGACAGGTGCTTCTTGCACACGCGCTCACACTCAATCATGTGCACAGAAGCTAAAGCCGGACGGAAGGGCTGTTGACTCTGGCTGGCGGGCTGAGATGGAGGAGAATGGAGCCAGCATGACTAAATGCATGCTTTGTTTCCTCTTGGCTGTCAGGTGTGTATATGTTGCATGAGAAACACAAACGATCTCATGGTTCCACAAAATTAAAAAGGGCACACATGGCTGCACGTCCTGCTGCTCCGACAGAATGCAGGAGAGGCTGATGACAGCAATGTGATGCGGTCATAAAACAATGACTTGTTTAACAAGATGAGATGACACAAAGGGCACATGTTGACATTCACACGCTTAAATTCAGACAAATGCCAAGTACCGCCCATTACCTGGTGACTGCGTGGGCATCATAGATGGCGAGGGAGTTACATTGGCGTGATAATTTGGTGGAGGTGAAGTGAGAGGAGGATATACACCCCCTGCACCCCCTCTAATCGGCTGTGGCTGCTGTAGAGCGAGCTGGTTCATGTCCATCACATCTACTCCCACAGGTGACGGAGGGTTGTCGTCTTCATTGACTGAACGCCTGCGAGCATCTTGATTGCTGTCCACAAACATGTTCAGGAATGTCTACAGAGGGAAAAAAAAGCAATATTTGACGCGAGAAGCTCGATCATAAGGCAGTAAGTAGTTTTCCATTTAATGTAGACATATCAACATAATAATTTTGCTTTAAAAGGATGAGTTTGTTTCCTTTAACCTGGACCTATTTTCTAGCATTAAATATCCATTTAATATTAAATATTAAATACAAGCATTTATTCACCCAGACAGTTTTGGTATAACTCGAACTCTTGATATTTAGATCTACTCGATCAGCATTCATCCAATATAATGGGAGTGAACAGGGCCAGCTCACGCAGCCTCTAAATACAGCAATTTCAGCTACAAAACTCCTTCATTTCACCGATGTGTTGTTATGAATCTGGTCGGAACAGCGATTCATAACGAAACATTGGTGAAATTAAGGAATTTTGTGGCCTAATTTGTCGAATTTAGAGGCTGCGCAACCTGGCCCCGCTCACTCCCATTATATTGGAGGTGCGCTGAATGCGAGTGGATCTAAATGTCCCCCAAAGGAGTTCAAGTTACACCAAAACTGTCGGGGTGAGTAAATGATCGTATTTCCTGCTACAAAATAGGTCCAGGTTACAAAATACCGAACTTCTCCTTTAATGGACACTTTGGATTATTGAATCACACTCCATCCCTGTCAGGATTCACCTAATCCAGGTTTACCTTGAGTCCCGGAGCAGGGTAAAAGCCTTCAACAATTTTAGTGTTGTCAAAGAGACTGTAGGCTCCGTCTCTGATGGCCACCACTCCTCGGCTGCGGCAGTAAATGTCGATGCAGTACATGTTTCGGAACGCCAGTCGGATGTGTGTGGGCGACTGGGGCAGGATGGAGAAACACTGGTAGGCAGTGTTGGTGCGCTGGGTGAGGCCCAGCATGGGCACTGTTGGTAGCTTGTTGATTGCATTAAGAGGAGCCTGTGTGTCAAAGAGCACCTGGACAAACAAAGAAGAAATTCAATCAAACACTGGAGTTAAAACCTGATGGCATATGATTAGACAAATACTAAAAAGATTGTTTGTCATTCTGATTATTGTAAAACCATGTGAGAAGAGCACGGGGTGAAGATTAGCCCTGCAAAAATAATAATAATGTATATTTTGAGACATTTTCCCTCTGATTTAGAATAATGAGATCAGAAATATATCCCTTTACTAGGACTGCAAAGTATCTTTGGACTTCATCTGACTAGGAGAAACTTCAAGGCGCCAGATAAAAACAGGGCTTTAATGTTGAAACAAAAGCACCCAGGCAGCAACAGTGTAACTGGAGAAGCTTTGCTTCTGCACTTCTTGATTTGGTGCATCTGTAAATACAAAGAAGAGAGGCTGCTGTGGAGCAAGTGTGTGTGGACCGTTTATCAGACACAGAATGACGGGGTGAAAAGATGGTGCACAGAGCTTTACAGAAAAGGGTGAAATTTGGGATGGTAAACAAGCACAAAATAACTAAAGAACTCAAATTTATGGGAGGAAACTCAAATTCACTCCAAGTCTTGTTTTTGTGCCTTCTGCAGTGTCCCACGAGCATTCAGCTCTAGTCTCTGGTCTTAACTCTGGCCATGTTTTGCAGTGATAAAATGAGTATTTTGCACATTGTCTGTTGTTGCAAGGCTTTATGCTGAGGGAGAAGCTGTTTTGTAAATCAATAGATGCACTGAAAATGTGAAATGCCTCTCACAGAGCCTTACATAAGTTTAAATTTCAATCCAACTTTGAGATTATTTTAATCTCTCTGCCCAAGTCCTGACTCATTTCCATTCTTTTCTTCCTCTTCAAACAACTAAAGTAATGGAAGTGTGTGAAGTCATCTGAAGCTCAAGAACACCATATTTCTACTCAGCTCTATACAAAATTATTGTGGTCGTGCCTGATGTCTCCAGCAATCCAGTCACATCTATTGGTCACAATCCACTTCTAACAAGCTCACCACTTCCAAGTTTCCTTGAAAATGACACTGATATGAGTAAACACTTAGAACTATTTCTCTATTATGCCGATAACATCCCAACTTATCACATAAGGTAAGATTAACTTGGCAAATTTCAGAGAAACTGTCTTCATACTACTCGACCAAAGTAAAAACACAGATGTGCTGTGTTACCTGCAGCAGCTGCATCACATTTGGGCTCTTGTTGAACATTTCCTGTAGCTGGTGGAGGATGATGTTATGGCAGTTGGAGCAGCCGGAGTTGGGCCCCACAGTGCCCAGGGCAAGGTGGAACCGCTGGCTGTTCGAGTTCCACTGGATGGTGACAGAGCTGCCTTTCGTTGTGCCGTAGCACAGCACCAGTTTACGATAATTATACAGCCGCACCTCTGAAAACAGGCTCAGGGTAGATGGCATTTCTGATGGGCATAAAACAGATTTATTTTTATTACTAAATGTGACTACATACACATTTCTAAATGAAAAATCCAAGCTTACAGAAGTGTAACTTATTATACAGCTTTCCTAAATATGATGTTTGAACTGCTATTTTTCATTTTGCTTCAAAAAATATTAAACAGATCAACAAATCTTTGAAATTCATCCATCACTGATGTTGCACTTAAAGTAAATGAAGGTAAAACTTACCTGGGAGTGCACGAGAGAAGTTGAGAACACACTGGTACAGCTGACTAATGGCATTCCAGTCATTTAGGAACATCTCAACAACTTTGCGCCCTCCCACTGGCTCTGACAGCGGGTTCTCATAAGTCAAGTACACATGCCGTGTGGATGCTGAAGGAAGAAACAGATGGGTCTTATTTAAAAGTTAGACCATGACGCAGACACCCAAAGGTGGAGTGTTTAATAACAAATGGAAAACTTTCTATGAAAAATTATAAGACTGTTCTCTGCAAACAAATAGGACTATATAACTAAATTAAAATAGGAATAGTATGCAATCTGTAAACGGAAGCCATTCAATCTAAAAACCAGCCAAACAGGAAACCTAAAGCACTGCCTTTTAAACAGCTCATATTTATGCCTTAGAAAAAGTAAGATAATCAACACAAACTTTTAATAAAACAGGAATTAATTACTTGATATGTAAAGATGAAGTACAATCTGGTATAAATTTAAGCTGTTGTCATTATTTACAGATGTAGTCTTTTACACATTTCCTATTCATGATGTTTATCTACATATTTCTGACTCAAAATCCTTGATTCTTTTCTTTCAATGATGTCAATATTGTTTTATTGGTGAAAAAATGTAGATAACATAATTCTTAAAGTACCTTGCTCCTTGCTGTGTGTGCTGTTCAGAGGGCAGTTGGCTAGTACCAGTTCAGCCACCCAGGTGCGGTTGTTCCTTCCCTGGAGGCGAAACGTGCAGTCCAGTAGAGATCGCTCTAAAGCTCTCCTGGTCTCTTCTCCTACACCTTTACGGGGAGGAATCCTGCAAAATAAATCCAATACTTCCTTTAATCACAAAAGTTCTTACAATTGATTACATCATGAGATGCTAAAGATTTCCATGCAAAAAATAATCTTTATGTGCATTACTTTAGTAGTCGTATTGCATGACTGCTGCCATCTCCTTCAACTTGAACTCCCTGATTTGGAATCTCCATGTTGGACAGCTGCAAGGAGGACAGAAAGACATGTAGTATTATCCAGAAAAATAAATCTTCTGAAATTGTCAAACTACCAGAGAAATGTGACTCACCTCTGCTCTCAGGCCAATAAAAGGCATGTTGGTATCACACATCGCCACTAGATGAGCCAACTCTTTGTTGAAGGCACACATTTCTCCAGACCTCTTAGGCTTCTTTGGCTCTGAGTCTCCAAGATCTCCAGATATCTAGAGTAAAGACAGACAAAACAAACAAACATGTTCAAGGTTTATTGGCATTTCTGTCCAACAGGGCAGGTTTTTTTCCCCCAAAACTAATCTATTTAGTCAACAAAGACAGATAGGGTACAATGCCTGAATATTCATACGGAAACAATTAGATATTCTTCCCACCAATAACTGTTAAAATCATCACAATGACTCAAATCTCAGATAAAGTTATACTTAATTTTTTATAAAAAAATGCCTTAATAACTTAAGAAAAGCTAACCTTTCTCTTTGTCCCAGGTCGAACCTCCCTCCCCGCTGTAGTGTCCTGGACAAGGTGCTCGAGGTTGGGCTTGAAATGCTGCAAAAGCTGTGCACACATGGGTCCATCCTCTCCCTCCAACTGAGTCACTGACAGGAACGAGTACTTGTACTGCAACGCTGTGGGGCTGCTAGGCACCTCAAGCATTTCTACCACCTACATAACAAGAAGTAAAGATCAACAATAAAGATTTATAAGGAAAAAAGAATTGTTTTTTTTTCATATAATGAAAGTTCAGCCTATTTCAGGAACACGTTAGATGAGGAACTCACAATGTAGTATTGAGGGAGACGGGTGAGCTTGATGAAAAGTTTGTGCTTGGACAAGTTGCCAACGGGATGAGAAGCTGAGTTGGAGAGGTGAAGGATATCAGTGCAAACCGTGGGAAGGTGTTTGACAGACTGTCGACAGCGCTGCTCCCCTAGCCAGAACCTGGTCGCAGAGAAAGAACAAGTCAGTCTCTTCATGGAAACAAAGCTGTGACACATCACAGCTCATATTAACAGCCTAAATGTTGCTCGCCAGTTCAAGACTGTCACAGCTCAGGCAATTCATCTTAACACCCGCCATCTCACCTTTTAATCTAACTGTTGCTACCGACTTTAATTAGTCAGCTCTGATCGGTTAGAGGCAGGTGTCAGACTCCGTTACTGTTCATTACTGTTATCTATTGAACTCTTCTTGCTTTCACACATAATGTCAGCTGTACAGACAGATTCATTTAACCTACTTCAGCTGCTGAAGCCATGATATTATGCGCTTCATGTCATCGTTGATGGTCTTTTCAATGTCATCCAGCATGGACTGATCTGCAGAGGGAATAAATCAAGGTTTTATATTCCGAGAGCTGAGAATGGAAAGTCTACAAAACCAAATCCTTATTTCTAGACGCTGTTGTACATAAATATAGAAACAAAATCAACGTTTATGAAAAACAATCAAATCAACTAGTTTAACTTCATATTTGTTTCTGCTTACCCAATCCGTACAGCATGGGTTGAAACATGCCAGAGTGCAGATCTACAAAAATGTGCAGGCACTCTGACCGACCACAGGGCTCAAGGATTGGAATAACCAATGTGGGTAAAGCCGTCTCAATGAATGCTGAAAATAAACAAATAAACATTACGTTTTTTGATGCCATAAATTACTGAAAAGTATGGTTACAGATGTAAGATGTAGGATGTGAGAAAGTTTTTAAAAGCTTAATTCTAGTTATCACAGTTAAAACAATACAATTTGCCCCTTGAGTTTTTTTTCATAACATGGATAAAATTGTATGTAAGGGCTGCAGTTGTTAAGAGAAAGGCATGTAGCTTTGTGAAATAAATACCCAATAATATGCTTATTTTTATATTTTAAAAAAGAAAGAAAAAAGAAATACATACAGTTATCACTGGCATTACTGGTCTTCAAAATGGCCTTAAGTTCCTGCAGCTTCTGATGGGACCGGGCATGCACACTGTCGATCAAGAGTTTCTCCACCGACAGGTGGTCGATCTAAACAGAAAGCGACAGAAAATAAATGCTGTTAAATTTATAATGTAAAAAGATTTGAAGAGAAATTTGCCATGGTAAAAAATGCACACCTTCATAGCTCTTTCCATTAATTTTGAGTCACATGCAGGCAGAGGAGGTTCATGAGATATTTGTAATGGCTTTGATCCATCTGATTCATCTATCCTGATTGTGACTTTATGCACTGACGCTGTGCCGGTTTTTCTACCCAAAACCTGTTGGCTAAAGAAACAAACACACACAACATAAGAAAGAAATGAAACTTCTCAAAGGTATTCCAACATAAATTATTGCTTGACTGGCTTTTTATCTGTATATGTGAGGGCAATTTACTAAGTCTTACTTCCAGACAGAGAGTGTGAGGTATTTGGCTGGCACATATCTCTCCTCCTGCACCAGGTCTCCCCAGCGCTCTCTGATCAGCATCAGTGTCTGAGAGTGGAGCACCTCAAGTTGCAGTGACAGACAGAAGGAGTCTGGAAACAACAAAGTTAAGGGAAAAAAAAAACACAGAACAATGTGGGGAAAATACAGCTGAGGTGAATAAAAGGTAAGCATTTCATTTACCTCCACCATTAATATTTAAAACACACATATATATCCTTGAGACAGCTCATTACATAAAGGGATGTTTGTGCCTCACACAGACTGCTCTTTGACATGGCAGTGGGAAAAAGGCAGAGCAGAGAAGTACTGATTAGCATTGTGATTAGCACAGTTGTGCTCAGCTCACATGCTTAAGAACTTTGATGACAGCTCAGTCGTTTCTAACTGCATGAAAACTACACTTTCCCAAAGACTTAAAGCATATCCACAGCACCACCTGATGCAAAGAAAAAAATGTTTAATTCAGTTTGATCAATAAGACTGAGAAATGTATTTGCATGAGATACAAAATGTGACTTAGCTGTAAAGAACCATAAGGCACCTCACGAGACCTGACAGGCCGATGCTTATAGCAGAACCACCCTTTATATGGCATTAAATAAGGCTCTCATTAATCAAGAATTAATGGGGGGTGAGGACTAAGCAGGAAGCCGTTCTGCAGCTGTGTTGCTCATTGGAATGCTGCACTTGTCAGCTTGATCGGTCAATACTCTATACGCTCCAGCACACACTCCCACCCTACTGCAGCAGTTCGGAGTGGACTGGGACAAAAGCCAAGTCGTTGCAGGCAGGACATACACAATATGCCTGTGTGTGTGTGCGCAGATAGACACACACAGAGAAAGGATACGCAAACAGTTGTACATGTCCTGCAGGGGTTTGTCGTCTGCACAGAGACGAGCCTGGACCAACTCGTGGATGAAGTTCACCTGCAAACTGTGGACCAAAGCTCGACCATCTGTTCATAAAAAGGAATAAGATCAGAGATGAGCTATACCATCTTGTAAATGTTACTATGGTTTGAAGTATGAATGAGTGTTGCCGTACCTCCAGTTTCTTTGTCCTCCACCAAAATCTCCAACTTCAGCAACCTCCAGGGAATTTCAGGGTCATCTCCCATTACAGTTAAGGTAGCCTCAAACTCTCCCTCCACACGAAACTTAACACGTCCATTAGCTGCAGAATTATAAATACACATGAAGATCTTTTTGGTGCAAATGAAAACATGCAAAAGAAGTTCTACAAAAAGCACATTTACAGCACATTAGCTTTAAACAAACTGCTTACCAACAGTGAGATTTGCTAGCTGGGGTGGCAAATCTGTGGTGACAAGGCGGTGTCGCAGAATCTGATTAAGTTGGTTCAGGGTGGTCTGCTTCTCAGCTTTAGTGATGGGATCTGGAGGAATAATCTTATCCTGCATAAACAGAATCAAATATGCTGATGAAGCAAACAAGAGTAAAGGTTTTAATTCATGGTTTCTGCTACATGTAAATGATAATGGCGCACCGCCACAGAAAAAATAAAAAATGCATTCAGATTTATCATTTCATCTTAGATGTTACAAATCTCAATTATATTGTAATAATGGATTCATTTAAATATAAAGTCTATAATTGCGCACATTTAAATGAGCAATAGTGTGAAATTGTATGTAATAAACGTGACGTCACTTTTCCAATAATTTGATTTGAAAAGGCAGGACTGTAGTGTCAACATCATATGCGGTTGTACTGCTTTTAACTCGAGTGGCGGCGGCAAGAAGCAACAGTATTTTTTGACATAGACGTCCGATTGATGCTAGCCGACATCACTCTGTTTGTCGAAATGTAACTACGTCATCTGAAACAACACTTGAAAGGAAAACTTCCAACCCTTCATGTTAAATGCTACTATTGCTAAAACTTTGTTATTAACACTGACGTGAACCCCTCGGCCCCACTGAGCGCTGAAGTGCCGTGGAGCAGTTGTACCCTATTCCACCAGGAGCGCTTCAGGTCGGAGTGTCTCTGCCACACCTGGATTCTCCAGTTAACTTAGGACTGCAATGTCCCACGGTAGTTGCCGCATTTAGCACCGGAATTAGCAGAATTATCAGACTCACCTGGAGTCCCTCCTCCCTACATTTATCTATTTAATCACCTCACTAAATGACCTATTGTTTTTCTAATAAGACACTCTGGAAGTTTTGACTCTGCACCATACAGAATCAGTCAAAGCCCTTCACAACAGTTTTTTAAAAAAGCCTGGAGGAAACTGTGTAATTGCTATCACTTTTTCATAGAACACAATTATCAGCTAAAACTTACTCGTATGCATGTAGGTAAGCGCGGGTATGATCCTGTGGTCAGCACATCAATGGCAAAAGGAATGGCAAAGCTGGGCAACCGGGCATGTACCAGAGCATCCCTGGCTAGTGATGCCAGTCTGTCAGCTGTATCCACAAATAAGATGGTCTGCTGGTCCAAGAAGCTGGAGATCATCTGTCACCATGGATAGCATAAGAAAAAAGTAAAAGTTAAGTTATTATGCGTTGATAAATTGACAATTTCTTTAACAGGTCACTATGCACACCACAGGACATGCAATGGGCTATTTAAATATGCACAACATACCGCACACTTCTCCACTTTTCCTGCATTGCTGGCCCACTTCACCAGAGCTAGAAGACGCACAAACAGTTGCCTGGTGCGGCTTGCAAACTGGACAATCTCAATTTTTCTGAGAAAGAAAGAGTAGTTCAAAGTCAAAAATAGCTCATAATAAGTTTGATTTATTTAAGTTCTAATTGTACTACCTAAACCCGTTTTTTAAGCATTAAATGCCTTATTATCAGTTTGAGTTACTGTAATTATTATACAATAAAGAAGAACGAAAAACATTTAAAAGTACCTCTCCATGTCCGTTTTTCTGGGAAGTCTGAAACACAAAAATGTATTTTAAAAATTAGAATAAACCAATTCAAAGTAAAGTATCAGGAAACATTTTCATGAAAGTTATGTGCATCCAATGAGCAAGACCACAGTGCCAAAAATGTGAAATAAACTGACGCACAACAGCTGTTCAAGACGGCAGGTGCACACTTACCGCCTTATATCAGAATAGCAACCTCGACATTTGATTTAAAGTTATATGATGTTCCTATGTTTACCTGTACCCTCATAAGAAACTATAGCAGCATGTTTTTAAGATCAAGCTTATTACCACAAATAATATGAAAATAAATCCGATAGTCAAAAGAAGAGGAATGGGTAAGTTTAATTCAGTTTAAGTGTTAAATCTTGTTGAGTTTAGAAACGTTAGCTGGTTAGTTCACCAGTTAGCCTGGGTAGCTAAGAGGCCTACACTGCTAAGTGTTACTTACAGTTCCGCCAGTAGTGTAATTTCATGGTAAGTCCTCTGTAGAAGAAACTCAATAAGCAGGCTGAGTCGGACACCCTGTGTGGCCGGAGCTCCAGACTGTGGCGGCTGTGGGCCCGTGACAACCGGACCCCCGAGTGGGACAAGCTGCCCATCTGACCCGATTTGCACCGGAGCCATTTTAAAATGACGGCAGAGGCTAGTTAGCTACGCCGCTGCACACCTAGTGCTACCACGGAAAACTGCTAAGGTGTAGTGGCTAACTCTTTACGAAAATACTTTCCTCGCAGCCTCACAACATTTCTCACACGGGAAGAAGTTTTAGGCGTATACTTTGTTATCTTGCTTGAAAGAAAACTCGAGAAATGCATAAATTTAAATAACTCATTACGAAAAAGATTCAATGCCGCTTAGCCGCCATCTTTGCTATCGGGGATGATTACCCTGGAAGCGGTAGAAGGGAAAACCCAGACTAGAGTTTTAGGGAATGAGAGTTCTTTCTGTCATTTTATTTATTTCTTTTCCAGCATTATAGCTGGCTGTGGGACCAGTTTGTTAGATGCAATGTTAACTACTCAGTCTTCAGTAAAATCGTTGTTTTTGCAAGTTATGCTTGATAGTTCAAATAACTACAAAGCTATCATTTACGTCCCTTGATACGTGAACGTTAGGCTAACCTGATAACGTTAACTGGTTAGCCAGTTTATTACACTGGTAAAAATAATAGAAGAACCAGTGACTTTTAAAGAGGTTAGACCATGGTTAATTCATTGAATACTTTGTAAATCATAATTATTTGAGTGCGACACATAATGAATATTTGTAAATAAAGTAGTTTGTAATGGCATTGTCTACATTAAAATGCACTTGACAAGAAAAAACGGCAAGTTGGATTAATTGTTTCTGTGGTGACATTTTTGGTCACAAATTTTTTTATATCAGATTTGTGGAAACAAAAAAATCCCCAAAATCAATATTAAATTTATGGTACGATTTTATCTGACTCTCTTTTTTCTATTGGGCAAATACTCAAGAGATGCATATCAAAATTTGAAATGAGATAAAATTTGCATTATGGAAATGCTACATAAAAGTTTTCTTTTTTTTTCATAACAGATAAATGTAAAATAATATCAAAATGTTTACTTTTTCATTGGTCTTGAAAAGAGTTGATAATAAAAGTATATAGGAGTCTATGTTGCTGTCACCTTAATTGGTCAATTATGCTAATTGAACACTAACAGACAGCTTTATTATAAGGTTTTGAGGTTTGACTATATTCCTCAATTCAGTTTATTTCTGCTGTCCTGTTTTAATAATCTCTTACTTGCAGGCAGATTAAAAAAATGTGATCATGGAGACAAACTCTATTGCATGGGTTAACCCTAACTGCAATAATCTTATTTTGCTGGAGTATATTTGGGGATGTAAGCAGATCAATCATTCCCCTCTTTAGCATTTAATTGTGTTTTTCTCAATTGCATCTCCATTGTAGGAATCAGTCCAAAACGATGTAAGAACCCATTGCTTCAATTAGATTTTGGAGTAAGACAAATGACCCTGTCAAAGCAACGAGGAGTGTAGACATGCAGTTTGGTTTGAACTTCAGTAGAGGAACAAACCTGTGACAGTTGCTTCCTTTTTACCGTCTAGTTTTAGAAAACAAGACAAAGCCTTACCTACAGACAAAGATCACTAAAGGTTGGATTACAAGTTTTATCACCATATTTAAATTTAATTTGATCATGATTAAAGTACTGCAGGAAGAAATGCAAATATGTATCAACACAGCTATGGTAATGGTTAGCTATACCCTACTGTATTTTTCCTTAAATATACAGGGCACTTTGGTTGCTTCATGTGTAGATTTATCCTGCCTTGCCTTATCATAGTACAAAGTCACTCAAAATAACAGAAGCCTTTATTAAAACTATTAAAAAGCAAATAAGTACAGAAATTCAGTCCATTGATTGGGGTTTTGTCCAAGAGTTTACAGCGTTGCTTTAGTAGTTTTCATTCACAGGTGCCTTTGAGGATTTTATAATACTAGGATGTTAAGTGATAACAAATGCTTAAAAATAAGACTTTGGCTGTGTGTTTGCATTAGCTGGCTGTAATCTTTTTCATTTAACCGAAACATAACTTTTCATTTATGACCACCCCGTGCGATAGGAGGCAATGTAGTGAAGTATGTCGTTGCTCCTCTCTTTTCGCCAGGTTTCAATCAAACTACGGATTGGATTTTACAGCTAGAACTGGAGTCAGTTATCGGAATACAGAGGGGTTTTTTGCCCTTTACATTCAGCGGGTGTTGTGTTAGCAGAGCTGCCGTGGGATGTGATGCAAACCAGCTAATAGACGTCGCTGGATGTTGGAGTTCTAACACTTGTCTGGCCTGTTTTACCGAGCAGCATTTGTGTCCGATTGCGCTTCCGCCATGTTGAGCTGATTCAAGTTGTGAGTGACTGCTGGGACCGAAGTGACAAGCCCCAGAAACCGGACTAGATAGAGTTAGGGGGCTGTTACCGCGCCGGTGACGCAGGAAAAACACCTAGAAGCAGAGGAAAAAAACGTAGGAAATAGATATTTCTAGTAACAGCTTTTTGTCCTGCAAAACTGTCACTAATATAGGCCACGTTTATGTAATATACGACGACACCATTGTTCAAGGCTTGGACGTAGCCCGTGAATAGAGGGGAAGTCGTTTCAAATTCCTGGTGAGTTGTTAGCCAACTAGCTCCGTCTATTTGCTGCTGATTGTTAGCCAGCTAGTACTAGCGTCAGCTGGTGCTGTATGCAAGATACCATCACTGCTCTCGGTGTTACTTGGATTTTTCTGCTCCTTGTGCGGTTCTCTCTGAGTCGTCGACATTGTCAACGTGATTAGACTGCAATGTATGTTTGTAAGAGTGCGTATATTCTGACTAACTTGTCTTGCTAGATTCACTGAATCCAAGCTAACGTTAGCTACCTGCAAAGGACCTCGATACGGTCTACACATCGAGAAGGAACATTTCCTTTAAACGTCCCATGTTTGCAAGTTAGTGACATATACCAATCATCCAGTTATATTTTAAAACATTTTCAAACTATTGCACTCTGGCAGCAACGCTGCTGTCGATATTTTTTAATAACCAGGGCATCCGTGGTCTTATTTTCAGTTTGTTTTAGCCAAGTTATAACTAAAGGGACATGGGTCAGAACACCCTGTTAAATTTCAGGAAATAGACGACTCCCCTGTCACTATAATTCACCACGATAGCGAGATAAGTTATTTATAATGTTGAAATGACTGTAGAGTATTATTGAGCCCATCTGAGTAATCATTTTATAGACTGAATAGTAATAAGTTGTCGAGTCATATCGGCGAGTCGCCTTGCTAGACGCATTTTCGGATATTTACTCACACAAGCTAGCGGTTAGCTAACAGTAACTGTCTATATTGGTCCTTGTTAGCACGGCCGCTGCTCGTTGCAAATGGCGTTCTTGTCACATAGTCAACAAGAATGGTATGTAAAGTGAGATTTTTATTCATAATTAATGTTTTTTTGCAGCAGATTTGGTGTGTATCGAAGCTTGTCAGTTTTGCAGCAAAGATTTGCTGGGTAAATTCAGTGTAAGGCCCGAGTGAATATTGAGGCCTGTGTATGTCAGTGCAGTGAGCTTTGGACGACAAGGCCTTCATTGCTCTGCTGTCTGGGCGGATCGCCTTGCAGGCTAACCTATGTTAGGTACCACAGCTAGCTAGTAGCAGGAGTTGACTACCCAAACCACCAGCTGTTAATGGTTGTTGGCTGCGTTGGTGTGTAACGATAGTTGCGTAATGTCATTGTGCACTTTTAAAATTAATCTGTGTTGTGTAGTTTTAAAAGACGTTCAGAGATGAAGCATTTGAGCTTACGTGACCGATTTATCCGTCAATAAGATGTCTGTAAATAACTTGTGGGGGGGCTTAAATTTCAAAGCTGGTGTGGCACCAAATTCTATGACCCAAATCCTGAGAGAATCTCAGGTATATGAATGACTTATGACACAGTCTGTCATAGTTTTATCATATGCATAGTTTTGGAGAAGGCTTCTTGAATGCAAAAGAGAAGATGGTTAATGGTTATTGTAATTATTATTATTTTAAACTTGAAGCAATGTTACACTTGACTTTTTAATATCTCCAACTAGGGCAGAAAACCGTGACTACAGTTTTGCAGATGTTTCCTCTGTGTGGCTTGAAGCATTTGTATGATTTCTATTTGAACAATGTTTACCATGCAGACATTGCCATACTGCTTTGTTTTTGTTTTTACTGTACTGTAAAAAAAACTGGTATTTACCTTTTTTTTATTAAAAGGATATATATATATATTATTGCAGTTTTGAGTTTTAAACAAGACCTAGACATTGCCAGCTGGAGGCAGGCTTAAAAGATTTGGGTTGGTAAGAGTAATATTAACTGATTGATAAAAATCAAGACCCAAATCAAGATTGTAAAACCATGATGAAAATTTCAGTGTCTGCTTCTAAATGAATGGAGCTTATGTTTTTACATGGAGGCTAGAGAAAACCCCTTAAACCATCTTTCCACCACTTGTGTTGTGCAGAAATTCATCATTTTGTTGGCCATGTCATCTGTACACAGGCCAAATTGAGGCATCATTTTATAGCATTAAAACTCAATTCAGTCCTACAAAGGCTGAAATCCAGCAAGTTTTTAATGTATTCCTGCTTCAATACACCTGAATCAAATTAGATGAATGTACCACCAGCCAATCAAGTTTTACACGATGACTCATTAATTTGAGTCAGGTGTGTTGGAGATGGGATTTCTGGAAAACCTGCTGGATTGTGGTCCGTGTTGGACGACAATGAGTATCCTTGTTCTATACTGCAAAGATGCAAATTAACACAAGTATGTTCCACCAAGCAGGTTTTTACTAGTAAAAGAAACGTGGATAAGACCAGCCTTTTTAATGATTGGCTTTTTTAAATAGTAAATAATGTATGTAATTGCAAAGGTATGTTGCATTTAACTAGATACACAACAGCATGGGAAAGCTTGCAAAACTGCTCCTCCATAGTATTTTCATTATTGCAAATTTCTTAAAAATTTCTTAAATTGTCTTAGTAGTATTTAGACATCACAAAAACAGATGAAATACTATTTCCGGAAATGATAGATTTATTTTCGACATAATGTGATTACTTTTGTGCCAACATGTCTGAAAGTCATTCTTACAGAACGCAAAACTACTTGTAAGGTCAGAAAATCTGAAGGGGCACAAAGTTAATTTCTTTAACTGCTCGGGTATATGTAACATAGGGCTTGGAGTGATATAGGTTGTTATGATACATGTCACTATTGTGACACTTGTTATATTGTCAGTATGTTGTGCTTTTGTGTGCCATGACCTATAATCATTTTTGTTAATAGAGTGAAGAAGGATTATTATTGATAACTTAAAAAATGTCAAGATTTTCCATGTGGTGATTTCGAAGAACTGTGTAGTCTGACTAGCTTTCCGACTATGAATGACAACCATTAAACACAATTGCTCTGACAAATGCGGATGCTCAAGCTAATGACATTAACTTCCTGTAAAGAAGGACATATTTTAGTTTTTCTGTAAAAATAAGCACACCGTAGCACTACATAAATAAAAAATAAGGTAAATCAGTCTAGTTTGAACAGCTGTAAACTTGTTGAACGGCGCTAAAGTAGAGGACAGTGTTGGTTTTAGCCTGAAACTGTCATTATTCCAGAGAAACTTTAGTTAAGGTTCTTAGTTATGCATGTATTTTAAGGTTTTGTGTATCCTCTCTTCATGTGATAGGCATCATACTCTCTGCTTTAATTCCTGTCTTATTTCTGGTCTTTTGTTAATTGGAAAGCATTTTTTTATTCTGAAGATGTTACAGAGTAGGAGTTTTAGGAAGTAAGATGATTTGAGGTCTAATGATGTTCTGTCATTTGGTGCTTGATTTAATTTCATATAGTGATTAACTGAAGGTTTTAGCTGGTTGAGAAACACGTTTGTGTTTTTTCTCTTTATTTTCGTTGCTGCTTTTTATCAATTAAGATACATATCTTGTTTATCTAATGTAATACTCTTAAGTTTAAAATGTAATTAGAAAGTTTATATGTCATGTTTGTTTAGTAAGTTTTTTATTTTTAGTTATTTCATGGCACAAACTAAGTTAAATGCTGTGATGTGTAAATGCTTGCAGCAAAGCACAGATAGAGCACAGAGCATGTGATTGTACTGATAATACAAATGTATTTGAAACTGAAAATGAATGCTAATGCTGTGACTCCAATTTTCACTGGTAAAGCATCCAAATTAACTTTGAGCTTTTATCTGAACCAGCTATATTCGGAAAGCATTATAGTAAATTAAAAAAAGCATTAGCAGAAACAATGAAAGTTGACCATGTATTGCTGTTTGAATTAACCTAACTATTAGATGAAAAATTTTAATCCATTTCAAATGAACTTAGTCTAAATTTGTTTTATGCATGCATGATAGTTAAATCTACTGGCTCTTGACCCATTGCAGCTGAGTTGAGCAGTAACCAAGTAACGGTTAGCATGGTAGTTTATAAAGCTAACATTGACAAGGTACTCTAGTATAGTAAGGCTATTAATTATGCAAATCTCACCTTTTTGTCTTGTTAAAAATGTTCAGACTATTACCATTTCTGTAATTTTTTGCAAATGGTATTCATAAAAAGACAGACTTCCAGAGCTGTATATGCAGGACCAGCACGAGGGAAATCTGAATCATTTATTATGTTGCTATATATATAATGTTGCTTTCTCTATATTAATATCTTGATTGTTCATATTTTGCTTAAATACGATACCAATATATCTTTCAGCCCTAATCTTTATGATCATTTGCTTCCTCGTGAGATGAGCAGAAATTGTGCAAGGTGTTGTTGCTGATGGCTCCCTTCAGCTCAATCACCTTAAGCCATTTTCATACTTTAATTGGAGTCCTGAAATATTTGAGAGAGCTGTGGCATAAAAAATGCAAATGTGCACATTAATTGATGCCAAATTTATTTCCCAGCCTCTCATGGTGAAATATGTGGAACATGAGGGGTTTAAACACATTTGAAAGTAGCAGCGAATATTCTGGAGCATTTGCTGCTATTGTGCTAGTTGAGTGAGTGTGCATGACGCACTATTGCGTTCATCCTCTGATGATGTCTTAGCTAAACATCTATCATTAAGAGGGCTTTTTTTTTGTCATTTTCCACATGTAGTAAAGAAAACCATGTTTCTGTAGACATCTGCTGCTCCCGTTCCCATTCCCTTTCATTTTCATCTATGAGAGCGTTGTGTCAGCATAAAATCTCCTGCTGTGAGGTACTTATGTGAACAGCAACTGCAGAATAAGATTGGACCATTTTTTTCTTCATGTTCTCTGGAGCGCGTTGGAGTGTTAAACACACTATTGAACTAAATCTAAAACTGTTGTTACTGTTCATTTTTCTTGGACATACTGTATAGAGATCACTTGTTGGCCATATTGGAACCAGGGATGGATTCATGCAGATAATTTTGGCTAAACAATGTTAATACAGGATCCTGGAGAGTTTGCCAGAGAGTTAAAATACCTTACCAAGTGGTTCGCTACCTAAAGCTTAGTGTTTTGCTACTTCTGCGGTAAGAAGTTATTCTACGTGGGCCAGATCAAGTTTGCAACAGCATTTGTAATATTAGGCTGGATGAGCTAGTACCTCCAGAACCCCATTAGCTAGACACCACAGTGGTGGAAGAACAAGGTGGTCCTAACCTGAACCGGATCAGTTTGAGCCATCACTGCTTGCCGCTGTCAAAAGCTGCAACCAGTCAGTCTGGTATCAGCTTCTGGCCCACTCCACAATGACTACAAACACTAACGGACTGCTGCAACGAGCCTGTCAGTGTTTGTGATCTGAATCAACCAGGTTCAAAGTGTCTACAGACATTCTGAGTCTGGAAATATGTGTTATAAATCATGCTGAAAGAATCAGCAGCGTGAATCTTTCATTTGAAACTGTAAACGTTCCACTTTTTTTCCTGCTCCTGGAGGGAGGGGCGATGAGGTTCTTTTTTTATTTTCTTGTGAAGTAGAGGTGCAATGTGTTTATGTTTACATCATGAAAATCAAAACCAAATCAAATTTGGTGCATTTAGAGTACATTTCCTGCACTGCAAGCTTTGAACAGCCTCTTATTCCATTTTGCATGGTATTGGTACCTTCTTTAAGCAAATCTGATCATTCTGACCTTTGCCCCTCTTCCCCCCACTACAGGTTATGCAATGGTCTCAGCAGCACATCCAGATCTTCAGGTGCTTGTGTCCCTCTCTCGTGTGTTTGGCCTCTCTTCCCTCTGCTGTACAGCTGAGGTGGCTGTGATTTCCCTCCTGGCCAGCGCTCCATAAGAGGCCAAGATTGCCAAGATCTGCCCTGTGGCGAGCATGACGGCCACCACGCGTGGCTCTCCGGTGGGGGGCAATGACAGTCAGGGCCAGGGCCAGGGCCAGGCACCTGATGCTCAAAGCCAACCCCCACTGCCACAGAACCAGGTCGGTGTCATCTTTCTAAAACATTTTTATTAATTTATTGCTTTTAGGATGTTTGTTAAGATACTGCACCACAGTAGTGTTAGTGTTTTCATTCTTTTTTAAACCAACATTGCTTGCACCTAGCCACACACAGATGCCCAGAGGGACCAAAAGGGAAGGGAGGAGGGAGCGGAAAAGAGTGAAAAAGAGAGTGAAGGCGAGGCATCAATGAACAGAGCCTCCTGAGTGATGGTTAAAGGATGTGTGTGTCTTTGCGTTGTGTGCACATGCGAGCCTGTGGTGGTTAGAGATGAGCCTTGGTAAGATGTGAGAGGCAAGCTGCCTATGTAGGTCAGCCAAGCAGAAGGAGCCATCACCATACACCCCCACATTTTACGTTTCTCTGTTATGTATCTCTCTTGTATCTCTTTTACTCGATGATAAACCGCTCCTCACATCATTACTAATGTCGGTGCATAATCATTGGATGAGAGAAGACAGAAAAAAGGAAGTGATACTCTTGCTTAAATTCACAGTTATGGGTGCACTTAATTTCTTTCTCTAAATATGCTTCAAACCCATATTTTTAGTCATTGTCACTGAAATCCACCCACAACCTAATATATTTATACCTCAAACATAACAGGCTTCACATTTTGTTTCCTTTTTTTAGGCAGAGATGAAAAGAATTCTGTCTGTTTGCAAAATGCTATAGATATGATGACTTGAATGGCATTGTTAAAAAGCTTTTCAAAAAAAGACACCTGTCTCTTTATGTTTATGTACGTTCACATACTCAACAGGACAATGGAAACCCTACCACTAACTATTATGGGACCTGTCTTTTCACTGGTATGTGAACATAAAAAACAAAAAGCATAAACTTGGGAAACAATTGAAGTTTTTGCTAATTGGTTAGTTTATTCCACCTGGATCTTTTTTTTATTATCTCAAAAACAGAAAAAACTTCATTGAAAGATGTGCTCAGGCTTTTTTTTTTATACCACCAAGTGAGCAATTTACATCGGAAAGCCTTGCCATTAGTACATTTAGAAATTTAGTGACATTTATGTTCATTGAGATTAGATGTACATTTCTTATTTTTTTTAGTTCTGAAAAAACCTCCCTTCCCTTTCTTCATCCAGATTCTATAAGTGACTTACAATACGGCATATTTTATCAGCTGTATGTGTGTCATTAATCAAAATGGCCCAATTGGCTAGTGCACAAGTGTATTTGTAAGTAAAGAGCATTCATATCAAACATCAGCCTTTCAATGATATTTCTGGGAGTTTCAGTAAACTTATAGATTAAGCTGATGCAGTTTTTTGTATTAATTTTTTATATGGTTGCTTACCCAACAGTTCTTTAAACCTCTGAAATAAATCTATTAGTTAAAAAGCTTCTTGTGTCTTCCTGCTTAGTAATGTGTAAGTGACATATTATCTTTTTATAGTAGACTCAAAATCAAAACAAATGGCTGTGCCCATGTGTTGAGTGGTTTAGTATGCATGAAAAGTAGCCATTGCATCTTTAGAAAATTAATTTCATGTTAATTCAACATTTATGATTCATGTCAACTCCTTCTAGACCTTATAAATTTCTTGTAACCTTTTACTGCCATACAGTTGTAATGTAAATAATTAAGTAGAATGTATTGAGAGAAAAAAAATACAACAAATGCCAAACAAAGATGGAATAAACTTTGAACTATATCTCTACATCTAGTCCAGACTTGGAACTTTCTGTTGTTTATGCAAGAAACCAATGGTTTCTTATGGGCCTTTTCACATGGCGTGCTCGGGCCCATCCTGGGTGGCCCAGGCTGGGAGGTAGTCCAGGACCCGGGCCACCCGTGCTCGAGCACGGATGAATGCTTTGTGAACGCAATCCGGGCCGTGCCGGACGTGACATTTGGGCTACAAGCGGAACTGATCAAAGCAAAACACCCAACCCTACCGGCAGGTTTAGCATTAGCAACACCATTAGCTTCACAGTTAACAAACGTGGCGAGCGCAAAGCGATTACTGTGGACTGATTTAAAATGGTCAAAACGTAAAATATGACTGCTTGGCTTGCATCCATAGTGGAGAACAAAATACTAAGTAACAAGACGAGTTTGCTTTGTTATCGATATACTGAGCCATCGCTTGGCTGAATACGTAAGGCTTTGCTGCTTCCTCGGTTGTTAGCTGTCAGCCAAGTTTCCTCAACACTGCCACCTAGTGTTCTGGCGCCGACATTACCAAGCGTGCCCGAGCCTGGTTCAAGCACTGGCATGTGAAAACAACTCAGGAGTGATCGATCCCGGGCACGGTACGGGCCCGAGCACGCCATGTGAAAAGGCCCTCTATGTGTATTCATTTTTTTTCTCCCCAGTGTTTTGCATTTCCTTGTGTAATTAGCATTAGAAATGGGACATGAGCCAAGTTAAATTCTTCAATTGTTACTTGGGATCACTGTAGGATTTTAATCTTTCACAGTATTAGGATTCATTCTAATTTTCAGTTTCAGAGGTTATCAAAAGTTATTTTGGGATTTCTACTTCTCTTTTTTTTAAAGAACAAATTATTGTTAATTGAAGATGTGAAAAGACTGGTGCGTCATTTTTCAAACCACTGACTTGGTGTCTTTTTCCACAGAGCTGCAAGTAAACAGTTTTGACAGTTAAGCTGGTTGTGTTGTTGAAATACAAAGAGCTGACAAAAATACTTTGGCTTTTAGATTTTTTATTTATTTACAATGAATCGTCTTATTAAAAGTAACACTGGCAACTGCAACTTATTACATGTCCTTGAATGAAGTTATTTCCCATAACAACATACAGAAGAGGATATTTTGAGATGTAAAACTATGCAGGAAGTCCCAGAGAAGCTCATTAAGTTACATAATTCAGATACTTTCACTGCAATATCAGAATATGTATTGTTTATGCTGTTAATGCTCTGCACTGTGATTTTTGTGGCTTACCTCAGCTGTTTTTATTCTGTGCTCCATGCAGGATGGAGTTGATTTTTATTTATGTCTGCATAATCGCTATAGAATTAGATCCATTTTAGAGCATTGACTTTTTTTTCATTTCTGATTTTGATTGTTTTTTTTTCCCCTTTCTTAAAAAGACATCATCTCCTAACTCATCCAATGAGAACTCTCCAGTGAGCCCACCAGATGAGCAGGGCCAAGGGGATGGGCCACCTCAGCTGGAAGAGGAAGAGCCTGCTTTTCCTCACACTGACCTAGCCAAGCTTGATGACATGATCAACAGGTATTTACTGGACTTCTCAGTCAGACACAGGGTATATGAACTCATCCACAGGCCTGTGATTGGCATTAACACGACTCTTCACTGTTAAAACGTACCAGGGATTCAGCTTATCACTTATTTTGTTAAAGATCTTACTTCTTTTGTCATGAAGCATTTGTTAACAGAGTTTGCATCAAGTAAACAAACTTCTTCACACTCACTGTACTCAGTTGAATGTCTGCCGCACGTTTAGTCTGAACACATCACAGCAGTCATACTCTGACAGGGAAACAGATATGTAAATTAAAGTATTTTGCATAAACATTAAAAATGAACTACTAATACATGTTACATTTTGATCTCTCAGGCCTCGTTGGGTTGTTCCAGTTTTGCCAAAAGGAGAATTAGAAGTCCTCTTGGAAGCTGCAATAGACCTGAGTAAAAAAGGTAGGAATGAACAGAATGTTCTCTGCAGTCCATGCTTTGTGGCATTCCCTTCTCACCATCTGTAGCTCTTAAATTAACTCTGGGAATCTCTTGTCTTAAACTCATTTAAGACCAGTTGTTAATATATACATGTCCCTATGATAGACTAGCGACCTTGCCTGCAAAATTGCCGGAAAGGCTCCAGCCCCCCACAGCCTTGAATTGGACTAAGCGGTATAGAAAATGAAATGAATTGAGTTGTTCTTTTTCAGTCGCCCATACTGGCTGTGAAGATTGCCTTTTCTAATGAAATTTTTGTGGGTTATTCAGTGTCTATGCTATTTTGAAAATTTGGGGTATTCAACAATCGGATGAAATTAAAGGGGTTTATTATAGTTTCTGTATTTTCACATCAACATTATTTCTTCATTATACCACCTGTCTGAATTATGCCAAGAAGCTTTGTTGAGAAAATCAAATTTTACAATTGAGGCAATCACTACAGTGCTACAGCCTTGAACCAACTACTTAGTTTCTGCACAACAGTTAAGCTTTTGTTAAATGCTGGATGTGCTTCTACACTAAGGAAAAATGTGTTTCTGTCCTTCAGTTTTTGCACCGATTTTTCCTTTGGTGATGCATGTATCTGCAGACGGCCTCTGCTAAGCTTTGTAATCTCTGTCATGCTTTTTAAGCTCAATGATTTCACAAGCTGAATAATGTTTTGTCACATATGTGACTGGTATGGTATCTTACAAAGGATCTGTTTTTTTTCTTGCAGGACTGGATGTGAAATGTGAGGCATGTCAGAGGTTTTTCCGAGATGGTCTGACCATTTCCTTTACAAAGATCCTGACAGATGAGGCAGTCAGTGGCTGGAAGTTTGAGATACATGTAAGTTTCCATTGTTGCATACTTTCCTAGTCAACCTCTGTGAATCATGGAGTTAACATGAAGTAATCTCATCATCTATGCTCTACTGATGGAAATTATGTCAGATTTGTCATGAAAGGCTGACAGAAATCTGTATTATTCACAAGGGCTGTAACTAATCATGACTAATCATTTTAGTTTCGTGTCAATGTATGTATGTGCTATTTTGGCCGAAGTATTATCTTTAGATTGAGTTTTCTGTTTTGTTTTTGTAGTGCTGATGGAAAGCAGCAACATCAGCAGTAATCAATAATCTTTTTTGTTAGAAATGGGTTGTTCTGTATTAGGATAATCGATTTCTATTTTTTTTTTCATTGAACTAGTGAGACAAGGGAGTGTGTTTTATGAACATAAAAGTGAAAAATCTATTTGTTTTCCCATCACGACTTGAAATTCTGTTGACATTCTACTAGGGCTGGGCGATAATTCGTCAACGATATATATCGAAAATAGACGCGCGTGCGATAGGAAAAAAAAGAGGGTCAATATAAATTCGTTAGAGAAAACACACTCTTTTTTCATTACAGCCTATCATGTGGCTTGATACTAAGTCTTAACATCCTCCAAACCAATCACAAACACACATGAGACACGCTCCCCGACCAAGCCCCGCCCCCTCCCACACAACAACAGAGCGCACATGACGCTAAAGACGTTTGAATGGTGCTGCTATTTGAAACTGTAAGCGGCGATATGAGGAAGTTACACAGAACTCAGGTTGTACGTTCTGTTACTGAGGCAGAACGGATCTTTGACACGGACAGTGTGGCTGTAAAGCTCTGCAGGATGCTTCTCTGGACAAGAGGGAGGGATGTTATCTGCCATTAGCTGAGTTAGCGACCGTATTTAGCGTCATTAAAATCCTCTGCTCCATAGCTAACAGCTGATCAGCTGACAGTCCTGCAGAAAGCTGCAGAAACGGCAGAAAACTGCAGATGATGAAAGGAGAAGGCTTCTCAACCCGGTCACGAGCTGCAGAGACTCTTAGAAACGGCAGAAAACTGCAGATGATGAAGGGAGAAGGCATCTTAACCCGGTCACGGACTGAGGGATGGAAAGTGAAACCTATACATGGCAACGGAGTTGCGCTCGGTGTTGCATTCAGGGTTAGCTTGGAAAAAAACAACTCAAACAATCTACCTCATACAAAAATGACCTAGATGTTAAGAGATAATAAAATCAGGATTAATTATGTCTAGAGTCTATGTACCTAAAAGTATGTGCAAGTATTATTATATAATGATAAATATCATATTAAGAATATAATAGAATAGATCAAATGAAATAATAAATGAAATGAGTAAATATTAATATAAATCATAATTAGTCTTCTTTTCATCAATATATATTTTTTATATTTTTCAATATTTCCATTATTTTTCTATACTGTGTCCAGCCCTAGGCAGGCAGATGGCTTGTGGGAGAAGTTCGTTGTCGACTTCTCAGTTAGAGGCCTGATGGGGGCAGGTTACTTTTCAAACTGGAATCATTATTAAACACTATCGCGATATATATCGATATCGATCAATATGGGAAAAATATATCGTGATAATATTTTTGGCATTTCGCCCAGCCATACTGCGTAGCTAATTGTGATGTGTGTGAGCGAGACAGGAAATATGAAACCATTATGTTGTTTATGTAATAATGACTAATGAAAATATATTGAAATACAAGAAAGAAAGTAATTATAAATGCAAATTAGATTAATAAAAGAAAAAAGATATCATCAGCAAAATCATCATATCCAACGCTCAATTTAAGTACTTTCATTTTAACTAACATGTGATTTACCACATCCATTATCAGTGATTTAGTAAAAGTAATAGCTCCCTATAAAGACTGATCACTACATGTAATTAGTATATACTAAACTTGTTTTGTTGAACCATCGATAAAACTCGGCCCTGTGGAGTTTATGGACGATCACAGCCATTCTGCTACCTGCAGACCTAGAGAGGAAGCTGCAGCACAAGGCTTTTACCCTACGCTCGAGTATAAACCCACACTGCCTGCTACAGGAGACCGACCGGACGCAGACGAGTATAAACTTAACTTAATTCTCACTTAAATAAAGAAAATTTACTTTGAAGATAAATAAGGTCTCTTTCTTTTAGCCTGAAACCTCATTTAAAATAAATAGATGTGCAATATTTATCTTTAGAAACTGCAAGAGTGATGCTTTTAAAGAGTTTTTCAGCTTCACAGCTCCTCATCTGTTCACTTTACAGATGCCAGTAGGGACTCTGTGTTTCAGATCGCTCATCGGACACTAAAGGACTTCTTACAGTTGAAAACCACAAATTTTAAATGGTGATGATTATGTAAGACGTTTAGTGACGCTGCATGGCCACTCAGAAGTTTTTCTGTTGGATCAGACTCCTTGTGTGCAGCCATAACTCTCATCACTTGTTAACTCAGAGGCATGATGTCTAGATAGCTTTCTCATCCCATAAGCCTCCATCTGTTTCTCCTTCACATATTTTTTCTTTATAAATAAACATTAGTACACCCATTAATATCTGGATCATGGAGAGAGTTGATTTTTTTACATACATCCGGCACACTGATGGAACTAATTTGAGATGATAGGTTTATGAAATCAGTGTACTTTTTTCCAAACAGAGCTGGGCAATAAGAATCTAGACTGATATCTTATTACTTGTACACAAAACTTGAGACAATGTACAGTTATTGAAATATTTTCAACAAATATTTGGTATTGTAATCATTATAACAGAACTATATGATATGTATTGACATTCAGTCTGCTGTCAGTCAGTACTCACCCTCAATGTTTCTCTCTGTGCTCTCATGTACTTTCATACTGCTAAATATCCAACACAGATATTTTCCTGGATACGTTTTTATGTTTCTATTATTACACAACAGAATAATCTGATACAGTGGTTGAAATATGGCACATTCAGACCACGTGTTGACCAGACCTGTAATATCTTACGTAACCAGCACAGTAAGCAGACGGGCTGATGCCAGCAGCACATGGCTGTCATCACCGCCATCGCCCACAACTTCATAGAATTAGTGCGGATTTTTGCAAATGTAAAGTTGCAAAGTCTAACAATTAATGGCTATTTATTATGGTCAGTAGACTATTGGCTGAAATGTGTATGAAGAAGAAAAATCCAAACTGTTTCCAATCAACTGGTGCAAAATTTGCAGCCAACGAAGTTTAAAAACTGAACTGATGCACATGGTCATGGTCTAACACATGGACTACAGCTGGAAACTATCTAGAAAGCTTTAATCTGTTGCAGTGCATCCTCATTCAGTCTAACCTGAGTTTAATTTGAAAAATAGACCATTCAAATGAAATTACATAAATAAATAGTTCATGTACACTGAATTCCAACCCAACAGGAACATGTTTGAGAAATTGCATTGATCTTGTAAGGACTAATGGAGATCAAAGAGCCGAGCTGACTGCATCACAATTAAAGAGGCAAAGAGCCGACTTTGGTGAAAGGAAACCATGATCTCGCTCTGAATTGAAGAGTTTTTCTTAATGGGGGCAGGAACTTCTCAATGAAAAAGATTATATTCAGGCCTCACCTCCACACAATCAAACATCTCAGTCACTTTTGAGGAATATTTCACTTTGAAGAGGGTGCTCAGGTTTCCAGCGGTGTAGAAGAGCTGGATCTGAAGACCTTTGTAACCAAAAGCGACCTCACTGCAAGAAGCAAAACAGAAAAATTATGAATAACCTTTCAAAAATCCAAGTTTATAACTCTGCCAGTAGAAACTGAAAATCCCTGCTTCATACAGCTCAAAGTCGTGGTTAAACCAATGGCAGAGAGACAATAGCAAACATCTAATTATTGATATTAAATAGAAATAGTTAAATATGCACCTGGAGAGAACAATAAATGTTTGTTCTGGTCACCTATTTCATTGTGTTGCATTTTTTACTTTCATCAATATATCAAAAACACTTAGCTGGATTCATCATTATGCAACTATGTGATTAAGGTTTAACAGCAATTAGCGCTTGCTGAAATAATTAATGCCCCAATTACAGAGTTCCCTTTGAGCTGATTGCAGCAAGCGTAAAAATAGCCAATCCTAGTTTTGACTAATTTGGAAGTGCAATTTAGAGCATGGGTGACATGCTACTGTACGTCCACACACAGACACAGGTGTCACTGTTAATGACACGTCGCTGTCCTTTGTATATCACATTACAGTAAAAATGCAACATCTTGTGAGGTCACTAGGACATGCAAAATAAATGTTTTCATGGTCACATATTTGTCTCCACAAGGTCTGACACTGCAAAGCTCACTTCATGCTCTCTGTAAAGACAGGCTTTGAGCAACAATTATACACAGGCACAAAGATATTATTTCATAAACATACAAGTCAATCTTGAAGTTCAATTTTGGTACCTACTTAACATCAGAGGAATGAGACAGAGCAAAATAGACACTATAAATAGGACGTAAGAACACTGAAATAGTGGAAACCGGCCAAATAAAGAGCACGAAAAGTGAGTTAAAAGTAACAAATCTAGTTAAAACAAGTATTTGAACAAATATGCATCCTGGATTTCTTTCAAAAAGTGAAACGAAATGTTAGACTTTATCATATGGACATGCATTTATCATACAAATTGCATGTACCAACATCTGTAACGTACAACGAAAGAAGGTTTCTTTTATGTTGCAATTACACTTTTTATGTGAAATTATGACTTTTGGCAGGAAAAGAAAAAAGCTGTAGGCTAGATCACTGCCAGCACATGTAAGAAAAGTATACATACAAGTCAGTAAGTTATGTATGACCAGAAATCAGCAACAACCATCCTAACAATTAGCTTTGTAGGATGGTTGTTGCTTTGTGTGTAACTTTCATCTCAGCAACATATTTCTATGTCTTAACATGCCAAAGAGGAGTTTCCATGTTTTCTTTTCATGCCTATGCAGCTTCCCTGTGTTTAGCTTTCCACCGTAGATGAAGTTAAAAGCCTAATGCATCCCCTCATTGTGGCAGTCGTGGGCCTGACTGGCTGCTTTTGCTTGTTCAACCTGGCTCTCACTGTCCCTGTGCATACACTCATTTGCACTATGTCGGTGAAAAACCATAAAATAAGAACAAAAAAATCCCTGTTGGTTTTACTCTGTTCTTTCTTGTGCCAAACTGAAGCAGTTCAGGCCTGCATTCGATGTGTGATGTTGTGGAATGAGCGGAGACGACAGCACTGTTGGTTACAACGGCTAATTGAGCAAAGCGAACTCAATGCCCAAAATCACATGAGGCAGCTTTTGAATCCGTTATTACCTCTCTTGCCTGCTCAGAGGTGTAACAGTCAATCTCCTTCTATATTTTAACATATAGTAGGGATGGGCATTCACTTAAATTGTCTTAATCAATTATCAGGAGAATTAATGATCAATTAGCAATTAATCATTAATATTTCTATGTTAAAATTAAACATTTATAGCCTATATTTAAATGAAGTGAAAGTAGAAAAAAACCTGAAGGGTTTCCTTATTTAGATTTTTATTACAAGATGAACGACTCTTGTGGCAGATAAATGGGGTTCGTTCAATGGTTACACTGGAAAATGTTTTTACAAACAACTTCAGCGACAATCTAAAGATGCATTCAATTAATCCATTAAAATCTTAACTTTTAACGATTAACTATGCCCATCCCTAACATTTATTACTGAAGTGTAATTACCACACGCCAATACCAGACTGAAAAGGTGAAGTGCACAAACTTGGATGTTGAACTAGAAAAGCCACATTTGTTGTAAATATGCCAAATTGACATGATCCTAAAACTATGAGTTGTTAATGTTCTTCCAGAAGAAAAGCAAACCACTATTAAACAACACACCAAATTAAGGTAATAAATCAATATGGCTGCTTACAAAGAACACCACATAAAACCCAGTAATGGGGTGGGAGTTTAAATCAATAAAATAACAGGCTTTGTACCAGACTAACATAAGTACAACTAGTATTTGTGTGTATAATAACTTATTCTGTGGGATGAGTTAAGTTTCAGACTTTGGATCAAGACTCTGTTCCAACAGTTGCCATATAATGTTTTGGCCAGATATCCTCTTTGACTGGAGGCAAAGACAACATCCCAGACAACGATGTTTCCTTTCTTTCTATATGAGGAAAACTCAAAAGTGAAATCCAGTATTATTCTATCAAGTGTACCACCGGAGTAATTAAAATGAGGGAGAAAAATGTACTTATGCACTCACTCGTCTCCGAATATTTGGTGACTGTACTCTGGATGGAATGTGGTGCTATCATCATCAACATCCTCAGGAAAACGTACTGAGAGTGAAAGAAGACAGATTATTTACAGTGAGTAAGCTGAACACAATACAAATGTATGCAAATCCCAGCACCAATTTCATCAAGTTAATCGGTAACAGCATCAATTCAGAAGAAGATACATACCGAGCTTCAAGCAGATTGCTTCATTGGTATCACACTTGTATTCGGCCAGTCTCTTCTCCATGGCATTTACTGCTGTACAAACCCACAAAAAGCACAAAGAAAAATGTTGAAAAGTTTTTTCATTGTGTCTGTGGAACCAGTTCCTACTTTAACCTTTTGCCATGAGATATGAGCAGTGATGACTAGTGTGCCTAACTATTTAAATCAAATTATTGTTTTCTTCTTTGTGTGGTTCATGCTTTTCATACCTGAAAGTAACTTGCCGCTTTAATTGGCCACAACAAAATTCAAATTAAAGAAAGTAAGCATCATGACCAACTTGTTGTGTTCTTTGGAAAATGATTCATTATCATCTGACATTTCACATTACAAACAAGTAAATTTACAAGGAAATTATAGCATCAAAGTAATTTGAGCAAAGCCACTTGATATAATCCTTGCTGCAATATTTAGTTCTTATATTATAAATAACAGATCTACATACACAAATTAGATTGCACTTGGTGGCAGCCGACCTATAAATGTGTCTTGTAAACATGCATGTGTGTATAATAATCAACACTGTTTAATAGCAACTGCGTTTAGTAAAGAGTTATCATGGTCTCGTTAATACACACGCATTAACTACATCTATTATCATTATAAACTTGCTAAAGAGAACAAAAAGTCTATACAACTTAATCTTAACTCGAAGTTACATCGCCTGTGCCCACCTAAGTTTAGAAAGTTTACGCAGCACTGGGATCATCTCTTCAAACTCGGTATGCAACCCTCTTATGTCCAAAACCACACTTATGAAGTGCACACAGAGCAGGTGAGTTGTTAGGAGTAACAACACGACATGATCTAATTTTATGCCCTCATTCATTGGCATATTCACAAAGAGCATCCAACTTGAAACCTGCGTGATACATAATCATACACAAACATAAACACGAAACCATGACAGTTTGATAGCATGCTGCAAGCATTAGCACAGCGGCCTCTTCATCTTTGCAATGTTACTATTTAGCCAGCAAAACAATCCGTTTCGCAAAAGGCTTGTTCGCTCTCCGGCAGGATTAAAGTAGCACCGATGTCCTTATGTGAGCGCATATGCACTAGAATCCGGACTGAGTAACTGAGACACTGAAACAACTAGCATCTTACCCGCCATTTCTGCACACTTCTGTTACACGGAGCTGTGTTGTTGTCCCAAAAGACCCGCGGAAACAGGAGTACTTCCGGGTCTGCGTATTTCCGTAGGAACCGGATGTAGGCTTTTTTCCCATTTCGTGCAAAACAACCACGCAATAAATAAAATACCCTTTAATTTACAGAAAAAAAGTTAGTTCCTTTTTTGTTTTTGTTTTTTTTAAAGGGGGTCATATTCAGGAGATATGTTTCTCATAAGGGTCTTTTTTTTACACTATTGTCATTTTATTCAATGAATTTGTTTTTTATTTAAATAAAATTAAATACTATATATATATATATATATATA
>JAVQJG010064671.1:0-28938 GCA_036024015.1 Craterocephalus amniculus | reverse complement strand
ACAACTGCATTTGATTTGTCACATCTTTCAGCTGAGATTCAGAGCTGCCTGGTGAGTTCAGGGGATGTCGGCTGCGGGATGTTTCAGTGTTTCAACAACAACTCCTGTGAGATCCAAGGCCTGCACCACATTTGTCTCACTCTGCTGCACAACGCCGGGAACTACGACTCACAGGTGGGGGGCTCATCTTAAAGTGAAGATAACTGGTTTGGTCTCTCTGCACCCAGCAACACCAAGTTCTGAACCAAAGGGAAGGGTCAGAGAAGACATGTCCAGATACATATCTTTATTCCATTTGATCCCATCAGTCATTAAGGTCATTTGTGAGGAATGTTTGTTGTATAAAGATCAGTGTCTAGCAATGCATGGTAGCATTCGTTACAGAATAATCTGAGACTGGATCTGAAATGAGAGAAGGAACAGCTTGTCCACTTTACTAGAATAGAAATGTACGAGAAAGAAATGCATGTGTTATACGTCCCCAGAGTGAGCAGAAACAGTAGATGAGGTCCTGTAAGGATCCAGGAGGGATGAGATTACCAGGATTGCTTACAAAAAAGGTTTCTGATTTTTATTAATAATCTGACTAAAGCAAAAACCCCATCCAAACTGATGAGGCCTCGTGCGCTAACAGTTTGTTGGGAGTCAGCTGCATCACTCAACAGATGAGAGCTAAGGAGAGAAACTGAGCAACTTTTTGCCACTAGGGGGAGCTGAACCTGTAACTTTCCACAGGCCAAATGGCACAGTCAAGTGTCCTGTAAAAATGTACACACACCCCATGATGTGTGATTTTAAAGAAAATGACCCAAAGTCAAAGCAGCTGCAGAAATCTCTACATCTTTCTAAATTACTTGTACACTGTTAAAGGCACAGTGACCAAGAAGTTTTTCATGGATGGATACACAAAGCTCTACTTAGCACCAGGTACTTAGTAATTAAAAGACATCCTATTATTATGAAGGACTAGATGAAGCCAAGCATTATATTCTACAATCCTCTTAACCGAAACATGTGATTCCCCTGATTTTCCTCATCTCACCCTCGTCCTTCCAGGGCAAATCATTCGTGAAGGACGCGCTGCGGTGTATGGCGCTGGGTCTGCGTCAGCGCTTCAGCTGCGTGAACCGCCGGTGCTCCGCCGTGAAAGAGATGGTGTTCTCGCTCCAGAAGGAGTGCTACGCCAAACACCATCTCTGTCTCGCTCTGCAGGACCACGTGGACACCATGGGAAGCCTGGTCCAGTTTCACCTGATGTTCCCCACAGGGTAAGGGAGACATGCGCACAAATCGATAAGTGTGCAGTGAGCTTCCATTTGGATTTTAAATGCAAAGCTAAGAAGCATTTTAAAGCTGCAGGATGCAGCATATACAGGCACAAATAATAACTCTGACAAATATCATTGACATCTTTTTATTAAGATACTGAGGTTTTGTGTGACAGGCTCATCCTGCCCTGTCACTGATGTTGTCTAAATTTTTTACTTTTATGTGGCGTTGCAACTTCATTTGACAAGATGTTTGCCTCTATCCACTTTATGCCAAACCTCTGTTTTTTTTCCCCCACTGTAACTCAGATCTAAGTCCGCTGTACTCTGTGCTCTCGCCCCACCAGGCCGTACGTGGAGCTAATGAACTTCCTACTGAAATGCGGAGGCGAGGTCAGGACGTGGGTCGGGCGGCGGCTGCGGGGGCAGTGTGAGCAACACTGGGGCGCGTTGTGCGCCAGCTTCGCCAACTTCTGCCCTCACAGCCAATCGGACGGCCTGCAGCGCGCCACGACTCCACAGTCCACCGTGACTTGGCAGGTCACCGCTCAGGGATCCACGCAGCTGCCAATCAGAGGGGGGGTGACAGAAGACAGGAGCAGGGTCCGGCCAATCAGCAGCGTTACTGCATCTGGCCTCCCTCTGTCTGAGCAGCCCACCACTGCTTCTTAGACAGAGCAGTCACACAGATACACACAGGGTATATACAGATTATGCACTTATTAAATTACAAGTAGAAATAGTAATACTAGTAGTACTTTTTGAGTATTTAATGTAGAGTTGCATTTTTATTCAGTTTATTCATATTTTTCCCAGCAGTTATCTACCTCACTTCAATACTTTGGTTAACTACAGGGATATATATCCCATGAAGTGTGAAAACACACACACACACACAAGTCAAACCTACAGTGTCTGTAGTTCATGTGCAGCTGAGTATTTTGTCTATTTAAGTCTGTTTTTGTATTTATGAGGATTGTTAAACTGTGTGCCGTGCAGTTCCATGGAGATGCAGTGTGCAGGAGGGGAAGCGCTCTCTACTCACGTTTAGTAACGCGTCGCACCACGGGGTTCATTTGTTTATTTTAATCTCAGTTGTAAACTGTTTTAAATGGAATTAAACAAAGAAGAGTGTGTTAAGATTGTTTTGTTTACAGCTTTGCATCTGAAACTGTGATATGTTGAATATTCTGACATTTCCAGTAATGCATCGCTTAGTTCGTTCAACATACTCAACTTAATCCAGAAACAGACCTTTACAGATGAAATGTAGCTGCAGATGGTCAAGACCCAGTTCAGGGCTTTGAGAAAATTCCACAACTGTACACAAAAAGTGTGGAACATGTAGAGGTTCAAGATTTATGTCACATGACTCGATAGAAGACGTCCATGTAGGATTCACCTGCGTTCTGTCTCTCCTCCTCGATGTGGATTTAAAGATTATAAAAATGATCAAATGGCAATTTTGGAGTGAAGGAAGAAGAGTGGCCTGAAGAAGGTTATCTTAATGAAAAGCAGCCTGGATCAGTCCAGAAGGAAACTTTAACAACAAATCTTTGCAGCAGTCGCACAAAACAGACTTGACACTCTCTCTCTCTCTGGAGTACACAATGCATCAACAAATATTGTTTAAAGTGCTTATCCAGAGTCATTTTCCAACAGTCACAAGTTGGCAGGATCGGAGCGAAGGCTTAACTTCAGCAACATATCACTCAACAGCATGAATGCTAGCTTCGGTCCAGATGACACATTCACCCCAAAGTCCTTGGAAGAAAAGCAGTTTACTTAAAAAATAAACTTCACGGCTTTTGCAAACCACTGATTTGCATACTGTATACAGAAAACAGACCAGTTCTGTTACTTCTTCCAGTACTCCATGTGGTCCATGATTTTACTTCCTACCTCCACATGGTAACCTCTTATAAGCCAGAGACGGACACAGCTGGCTGTCTAGATGAAAGGGAAGAGGCGCTTCTTGAGGATGTAGAGGACAGTGGCGAAGAAGAGAGCCAGCGCCAAAAAGATGAGCAGCTTGTCCGTCAGCTCCCGTCGGTTGTACTTAAGAATGAGCTTCCTCCCCAGATGGATGGTTCCTGTCATGTTTTTAAACTCCTCGTTAGTTTCTTGCACTGTTCTGGAGGAGGTGGCTGTGTGGGAGACAGAGGGCGGGGGGGTTCAAGGTTTTTATTGGGATATCAATACAGAAGTGAAAATTAGATTTACCTTTAATAGATGGACCATAAACCTGCCAGAGGTACATGAATGCAAAGCAGCTGTTTCTCTTACCCAGGGTGCCGATGGTGTCCTCGCTCTGCTTCACCTGTTCAGACATCATTCTGCAGATAGACATCAGACTCTCTGTGATGTCGCTGCTGCTTTCAACAAGACTTTCCTTGGTTACCTTCCTACACACATAAACATGCAGGGGGATGAAACTGTACTCTAAAGTCCAGAGGCAGAACAGTGATCATTTGTTAAATTATTTTTTTCTACAAAAAGCAAGCTGAGTTAGAGTTGCAAAGTTCTGCTTTAATATCAGATTGACCAAATTATTTTTACTCCTTTAGTTGTCAACACTGTGGGTTGATCTGTAACTGCAGCACAGCAAGCTGTGTGTCACTGCAAGCATTTTCTATTCCTCAACCCCATGGCTGGTTTGAGTCGCCTTCTGCATTATTAAAAAAAAACATGCATTAAAAAGATTATTGCCATTAAAACGAATTTGTGTTAACACGTTAATAAGGTGTAATTGCTGGAATAATTAGAAGCACATTGCATTTTTGAGTAGATTTGCAGGTTTATATCCAACATACGTTTCAACAGAAAGTATCAGAATTTGGCAGAGTAATGATAAAAGCAAACAGGAGCTATAAATAATGCATGTTGGTTTATTACTGGGCATTTTGCAAGAATCATATTTTTTTCAGCAATCCAGCAAAAATAAAAAAATTTTAAAAAGATTCTTTCAGGAAATGAGCTTAAAGCTAACTCACACTACGGCTATATCACATGTCCTTCTGATATTTACGAAAGGCTCCATGCCATGAAAACTGTTGCACCACAACTTCATCTTACTACAATATAAAGCTTGTTGCACCAGCAGAACAGTTCTTACCTCTGTCTGGTGTTCTGGTTTTCTCCACCATGTAGCAGCTCATCCTTCTCCATGTTGTCTATGGCCATTTTACAAGCCAAGTTAGCTTTCCTCCATGCAGTCTGGTTACTGGAATCACAGGAGAGGGACAGCAAAGAAAATAAATGAGAGAGGTTTTGTTTTAATAACACAGAAGCTGTGCTTATTCATTGTACACTTCTATCTATCTCCCAGTCAAAAGCCAGTTTCAATTATAATTTATTTTATATACAGGATAATATGAAAAAAATAAAGGAAGCTAATTTTATTTATTTAAGATTCAAACTAAGTTACGTGCACATAAAACTGCTGCCAAAAACACAAGTACAAAATACATTTTTATACAGTGGAATCAGATTTGTCACTAAGAAGGAAATCAGGAAGTAAAGTAAACATATGCATCTATGTGCGTGTCCAAACACCTCAGCATTTCCCGCCGCTGGCTTTCTGTCTCTGCCATGATGGCAAGTCTGTCCGACTCTTTGTCCTGCTCTTTGGCCATCTGCTCCAGATCCTATAAGCAAAAACAAAATTGGCATCGCAAAAAAACATTTCAAATTTCAAGCCAGAAATTAGTTAGATGTAATAACATCGGCCCAACCTGTATCCTGAGTCGAAGCTCGCTGAATTTTTCTTTGACCAGAGAGTTGAGCTCTGTGAGAGCAGACTGAGGTCCAGGACAATCTCTGATGTCCTACCAATAACACACACACACAGGTAATCAGATATGCTTATATTAGAGATGTACCATAAGGGGAAAAAGTTAATCTGACTAAACAAAACTTAATACAAAGAGCTTTTTAGGCCTAAACTACAAACATGTCTTCTGATTAAGTCAATGTGATAGTAAGACAAATGATCAGACTTGAAACGTCAGGATAATCAAATGTTATCTGTTAGTAATGGCTCCTAATCAAAATGGTTTCTGTCACTGTTCTCGTCTTATATTTAGAAAAGAAAACAAATCATCACAGCAGTAACATTTAAAGTTTTTGTCTATCTTTTATAAGTATATGTTATGAAGCCACAACACTGATTATTTCTAAAAGGCACTTTTAAGCAACTTACATAATATTACTATAATTAATAAACCACACGTATTTAATTTGAAAGAATTAGAAATACAATAACAAAACTTTTATCGTTAAATATAAAAAATAACCCCAGGTTTAACTGTTCAAAGATCTACTCAGCGAAGCAATTCATAGATTTTTTTGTTTGTTTGCTTTTTAACTATACAACTCTTCTGTGGTGCTAAGCTAATGTTAGCTCTACTTTCAAACTTCCTGTGTGAGTGTGTGCACTGCCGCTTTTTCTGAAACAATATCCATAAAATATTATGAACATCACATTTATAATTTATTATGGCTCGTACCTGTATGAGAGCCTTTATCTGCAGGTCATATTTGATTATTTCTTGTCCGCATATTCGGACATGAACAAGCGCTGAAGACGCCATTGTTGTTTTGGTACGGCAAGCTGTGCGGTAAAAACCTTAGAAAAAGCGAAGCAAGCTTCCCCAGCTGAGAAATACTCCCTCAAAATTAGTTTTTGTTAATCCATTTTTAACCTTTTTGTTGTTCACACAAAGAAGGTTTCTGCTGTGTACGTTATTTTACTGCTAAGTATTTTGGTAAATATTTCAACATACAATGTCTCAATGTTTACAAAAATGTATCTTTCACTGTCTTTTGTTGAATCATTTAAACAATATGAAAATCATACAAGATGTCTTTTTTCCACTCTCCTAAAGAACCTATAAAATATAGGTTGCCCTACAATATTAAAAATAGTTCTTTTTCATGAGTGAAGAATGACACATAATCATGACATACTTACAATGATGGAAATGTTACAAACCACTAGGTATTCTGAAAGTTCTTGTGGTGGTGGAGGTTCATTATTTATTTCTGAGAGGTATCTTGGGGTTTACAGAGTTTTAAAAAAAAATTTAGGAAGTCAACAAGGGTAAAAAGGAAAAACACGATCCACTTTTGTCATGCTTCCAAAATTATAATTTAAAAAAATATAATCTTTATGATACATATTTACTTTTCTGTTTATTTTTTTCCAATGCTTTAAAACGTTTGTTCACTTACTGTCAGATTCTCTTTAGATCAGAACACTTTCAGCAAATATTGTCATGCATTTCTTCAATGTAAATAAATGTGAAAAAGATGTTCAATAGAATCCTGTCAGCTCCATCTGGAACCACTATTGATCAGGTTCTCAATGATAAAGACTGCCGCTGTTTCATACTGGGTGGCCCATAGGGGAAATCTGTAAATATTTATTTTCCAGACTGGATGAAAGGTAGAGTATCACACAACCTGAAACATTCTCCTCATTTTATCCCTTTAAATCCATAATGTTCAACTAAAATGGATACAGGTTCATAATTTTTAGTCATAAGTCGTCAAGTTAAGAGAACAAACAAGAGTCCATGTGGGGTGCTAATGGTTTTATTGTTTTGATATTAAAAATCAATAAACATAATCAGACTAACATGGTTACAAGCAGAGCTGCGGTACCAACTCCCGGCTGATACAACAGAGAAAGAAAGGATTACAAAAAAGAAACTAACTGAAAGAAAAACAAAGAGAGGCACAATAACACAACAGAGATTCAGGGCAATTGTCTGTAGGATGTCAAGCAGCCAGAGACAAAAACTGTTAGAAGCTCTGAAATAGAACGGACTGTTACAGTACAAACCGAAAAAGAAAGAAAAACAACATCTTTGACATTTCAGCGCCTGTGCATAAAGCCACCAACTGTGCCTCAGAGAGAGAGAAAAAAAAGTATATAATGTAAAAGAAAAAGTTAGTCAAAACAAAAGTAGAAACCCAGCACGACATTTATTACACAACATAAATATAACAACTGTCAAGATATTGTATTTGAACAGGCATATATGTGAACTACAAATATAGACGTCATTGCTAAAGAGGATCAAGTTAGTTTCAGCAGGATACACTTTCTGCAGGTTTTGCGTCTTTATGAAATTAGAATCACCAAGAGATCTATTATAGAGCACTTAGCAATGAAGTAGAGCCTTCCTACTGAGACTGGGGAGAGGAACACACACAGGACTAACTACAGAAAGATCCCATGCTGTTGATCTAGTCAAATAAGTTACCATACAAGACCAGAAGCATAACAATGGCATGTAGCTGTGGAGCTCAGGATGACCGATACCTCCCACATCCTCTACATGTTTGGGCTTGCATGGATTTCCTATAAAATTGTCTCATGGTCTGTTATTATTTGACTATAAAAAGAGAGAAAGAAACAGAAGGGATGTTTTAAGATAAACAATTTGTTAAATGTCTTTGCTCCATGCATTTTGGCAAGTCTCGAAGGAGATATAGATCACTGCAGTGTTGGATGAGGAGTTGGACGTGTGTACAAATAGAAAGAGGAGTTTTGTTTTTATTATTGGAGGGTGGGTTGTTTGCTTTTTGTAAGATCAGTCTGCAGAAGAGGAAACGAAAGCTTCCCCCATCATTTACTGCAGGGGAAAGTGAGGGGTCTCTGCCCACCAGCCTTTAATAACCCCCGGCTAATATCAGGGGCTCCCTGACAAGACAACTGCGAACCAAAGCCCTTCTGCAAAAAAAAAAAAGAACAAAACCAAAAATGTAATTGAACTTAAAATAAAGCACAGAGAAGGGGAGGAACATCTGTCAAAAGTTTTTTTTCCCTCTCAAAACTCACTAGATTTCCCCTCCAAGGATCAAGACAGCAAGCAAGCCGACTTCTAACCTGAGCTTCAGAGCTACGATTCACCTGAACCTCAGTCAACAGTTCTGACATAAGAGTTGCGTCAAGGTGAGTTCAGTTTGGTGAGCGTATGAAACCGGGCTAAGGGCTTCACACAACACAAAGCTACATCAAACCTCAACTTGCAAAACATTTCATGGGCCTCACAGACAGCAATCACTCAAATTAAGTTCTAAATCCCAAAAAAATTCATTTTTGGAAATTTTTGGTCTCTGCATTGGTTGCGGAGAAACTCCACAACAACCATGAGAATTAAAGAAGGCACTGAGCCCTGCCAGGAAATAATCGGGTCCATAGTTCCTGAAAGTCTTTGGACAACCTTACTGTCTCCTGTGTGTGTCCTTTGAACTTATAGAATTGATTTAATCCAACAGCAAGAAATTGCTTACAGGGATTTCCAAAACATTACAGGGAATATCAATAATAACCATATTGGTTTTGCTTTGTTTTTTCTTTAAAAATAAAATTTAAATTTAAAAAAAAAGGATGAACCAAGAAAAAGTTAGTTTATCTAAAATTATTTTGGTTACAATAAACTTTTAAGACTGGTTATGAGATTTTGTCCATTTTACAAGTTACTTCTGATGATGTTTTTAAGGTTCATTTTTCCTCAAGATCCATTTTCATTTTTCAACAGATCAATATAAACTACACACAAAAAGATAGGTATATTCAACTTTTTCATGTTGTCAGACTGAACCTTAAATGCACAATAACCTTTACAACTGAACTAAACTTCTGACTGCACATGTACAAGTGCTCATTGTTAAACTTCCACTGCACGCTGTCTTATAATCTGATGAAGTCTGCTTATTCATAGTGCCTGATCTATTTCTCCACTAAATGTACTGGATAGATGACAACTTTCATTTAAATAGACCTGTTCATCCTGCTCACCAATACGACACCTAACACATGACAAGTTATCGAGACATTTTTAAGTTGTTAACTTTACTTTCCATAAATTAATAATAATGTGTACTCCAATAATTTAAACTGGGAAACTCTCCAGTTGGACTAGGAGCAGTGGGCTGCCATCTTTAGGGACAATTTGGAGTTAACTGCCTTGTTTGGGGGCCCACTTTAGTCCTAGTTGTGAGTGAAGGGACTACTACTGTACAATTCTACTTAAATCACCTTCATTCATGATTAATATCAGGGGAACATGACATTTTTGCATTATCTGTAAAATTTCTCCCAGAAGTTGAATATACCAAACGTTTTGTGAGTAGTGTGTTTATTGCTGTGATGCAGCTGACATTATAACCCATCTATTCACATTTTCACCAAATTTGAGCTTGACAATGGAGCTAAAAAATTGTATAACTTTACACAATGAATAAAACTAGAAACATGATTTTGATTTCTGTCTGTGACTCTCATGAGAAGCCTCTGGCTTGTGGACGCCTGCTTCAGGGGAAGACCTGTCAGGTTTTTCGACGTGATAACTTGTCTCCTTGCAGATTTAAATGATAGGACTTCACAAATAAATAGCAAATAAAGGTTTGAACACAGATAAGTGGCAAAACAATTTACGGGTGGGAAAATCAAACAAATGAAACGTGCAACATTTTACAGAGTCAGAGCATAAATATAAATAATATCAATAAAAAGGGGTTTAAACATAACGAGCAAAGACAGCAGCCATGGAAAGATTCACAACATTCAAGATCTTTCTAGATCCTGATGACCAGATTCTCCCTCTGAGAGCTCCAAACAAACTCAACAACTGGGAAAAAAAAGCTCCACCAGACACTCTTGTCTGTCTGTGTGATCCTGCTGAGGAAGACTAGTCTACATTCATCAGCAAAGCAGCAGCAGCAGATTAAACCTCGCTACATCAGCGTACAGCAGTGCAGCAGTCAGAAACACAAGACTGACCAGAGTCGTCAACAGAAAGAACGATATGGCTAAAATTCAACACAGCCATGTTACTGTAGCACCCAGCCAATGGACAGATTAGCACCACAGTTTGCCTCCATGCTCAGTTTGTCGCTTCATTCGCAACCTGCGACTCAGTGCCAACACTGACTTCAAGGAGGTTCTGGCACTTCATTATAGCAAAGTTAAGAAACGGAAAGTTCTTAATTTTTTTTGTTTGTTTTTTGTCTGTGACGAAAGGGTCTCAAGAGGAAGCAACACAGTGCTCCACATCAAAACCTCAGAAGAAGAAGAATGCATTGTTATTGACCAGTTAAAAAGCACACCGGGGTCTCCCTCTGTCACAGACACAGGGGAAGTTTTCTCTTCTCCAAACGGACGCAACCAACAGTGATAGCAGCAGCAGCCGATACAGAAAACACAATAATGTGGCATAGTGGGCAGAGAAAAAGAGTTAAAAACAGAACAAGGTTTCCCAAAACATCAAGTTGAACTGCGAGTCGTCTGTTCTTCAGTAACAACAAAGGGAAAGAATCAGTGAGACGTGACAGCTCTGATCTGCTGCTAAAGACGGATTGTTATAGAAAACGGGAGGTTTCATCTCAGAATCGCTCTTCAAGTTTACGCTTTGGGAAACCCAGCCCCTTTTTTCTGTAGGGAAACCCACTCCAGACTGACAGAAGGTGCAGATTTGTGTTCTCATATATTTGATTAAGGCACCTGGTTCAGCAGGCATCGTATCTCAAAATATCTTGCTTTTCTTTTTTTTTTTTTCTTCTTTTTTTCATCTTTTTTTTCCTGGTAAGTGTAAAAACCGAGTGCAATGTGATTAACGCTGTTGGTCTTTTGACTGTGGTAGGAAAAAAGGCGTGGAAAGAACAAGGGAAGAGAGTGTGTGTATAAATGTATATATATGTGTATATATACTGTAAATATGTCATGGGCACCCTTAGACCAAAATCTGAAGTCTTTTTGTGCTCGTTCAATAGCAGCAAGTATGAAATCATGTGACTGAGAGGACAGAGCTCCAGAAGCCATGCAACAACTTTGTGACAACTATTTCCCCCAATCTTCAAGGGACTCCAGATGTCTCCTGATTCTCTCAGCGCTAACGCCGGGACGCAGCGAGCAGTAACAAAACTTCTGCTGCCTTCTCGTCTCGGGGGGGGGAGTGTGGAGGGGAGTAAGCACACAGCCTCTGAGGATCAAGTGTTTTTACAAGCAACGAGAACATGGGTTCAAACCCCTCAGGAAACATTTGAAATGATACAAAGGATACTCAAAGGCAGACTCGGAGGTCTGACAACACAGCCAGAGAGGTCTTTCAGGGTATTTGGTCAGAATTATCCTAAACAAATGATCCTTCAATTGTCCTTTTCCTTTGATAAAACTACCCCGATGCAGCCACAACAGGCTGTAAAAACAACACTGACACATCATCTTATGAAAGAGATTCTGAGATATTAGCATGTGAAGCAATGCCAGCCAGCGGAGAACACATCACATGACGGGCTGGTGAAGCTGGACGGGGCTGCAAGTGCTGAGTGATTAAATTATAAAAGTGCCCATCTTTATAACACCAGCTATCACTGCTGATTTTTTGTGAAGGGAAATCATTTTCTTTTAAGTTGTATGGTTTTTATGAGCGTCAGTTAAAACTTTAATCATACATGTATGCTTCAATATGAGATGTGTTTTGTTTGCTGCGACTGTGGCCGTGGTGTCAAACCCAGGAGTCTGGCTTTTACAAAAGAAGTAATGCTATGCCTAACAACAGCGATCATACAGGTCAATAATACAGAAATCACCATTCTTTTGTTGTTTAGAGCAAGAATCTGTGTGAATCTTCCTCTGATTGGTCCAACAGTAAAATCCTGCCATTAACCAATGAACATGGTCAAGGGAGGGGGGGGGGGCACTACTTGTATGATGAACAGTAATCAGCACCATGTAACATACCCCAGTTGGATCACTGGACATCAGTCAAATCCTTCAGGAGGGGGAAGATGTTGCAGATTTTTTTTTCTTGTTTTTAATGGATTCTTATACAAGTCTGTTGGCCTTTGTTTTTACTTTGTGTAGAGCATTGCACCATAGTAATTGACATTTATAATTCATAACACACACACACAGACAATATTTTGTACAGAGTAAAGAATGGCGACAATAATTGGAATACATAAAATATAATTTCTTTTTGATTTTACATGTCACCACACGTCAGATAGAAGAACGATATTACCCTGATTTGCTGAAGAAGAGGATCCACGTAGCTTTTATTGGACAAAAGTAGCACAAAAATTACACACTCTATTAGCTTAATAGTTGACTGTATAGGATTAATGTCATCAGAAATAAAAAGAAGAAAGGAATAGTTTTACTGGCGTGGATTTCCACTCATTTCCTTGACTGTTAAAATGCCACAGAGTCTCCTGGTTTCAATGTAAAGTTGCACAGCTTGCGCCTAAATGTAAAAACCTTTGAGGACTCTTTCTTGAACCAGCCTTGTGATCGACAGCAAAACACGCGCCTCGCCGTCAACCAGCGGCCCTTTAACCACTGTTGACCCCCCTACCAGACTTGGTTTCAAATCATAGCTGGAAAAAAAATTGCTTCAAACATTATCCCTAAAGACGCACATCAAGTAGTTCGGACCTTTGAAGCCATCTGTCCAGATACGTTAAACCATGTCTGCTGCTTCGGTCGAAGTTGCTTTGAGCCAATCAGGCTAAATGGTTTTGTTGTTGTTGTTGTTGTTTACCGTACTGGCAGAGCAATGTCATAAACACAGGGCGCGCCCATTAGCTACAAACATGTCTGCCATGTTGTTATTTTTGTTTGTGTGTATGTGAAGTTATTTCAGAAGGCAATAAGTGTCCGGATTGAGTCTCCATTTGTAATTGGCTTGCCATACAGTACAGTGATATAGTAACTTCCCCCAGGGCAGCCAGGGACAACATCTTTGAAGCGCGCTCTCCCTGGCCGCCACGGGCTACACCCCTCCTCATTAGGTCACAAGTAGAAATCAGTTTACAAATGATAACAATATAGCTCTCTGAAGAAATGTGTCTACACTGTACATCACCCTGAAGAGGAAGCCAAAGCAGAATCAGTTTTTCCATAGGAAACCTCTACTGAAGGCAAATGATTCATGACACCAAGGGGATCAGCATCAGGATCAACGTAGGGGCCCTGGAATCAAAACCCTCTTTTTTTTTCTTTTTTTAATGCTTTTGTTTTTAAGACCACAAACATACCATCACAACATCCCCGACCAGGGCGTAGACCTATCTTGTCAAGACACTGGTCTTCCCAAAGTTGAGCAATGATACGCTCTCACGCAATTGCTCGTATCGTTTCTCAGCTCCAGAAATATGTAGATCTAACCCTCATCAGGGCCACACACCTATTCCTCGCTAGTTCATAGTCCTAGCCGTGTCAGGTAATAGACTTATCCAAGCAAGTAGTCATTAAGTACACTTGCAGCATTCACACGAGGCCATTTAGCAGCAAATGGAAGAAAAAAATGCTTCTTTTTGTTGTTTTTTTTCAGTTTTTTCTTTTTTGGACAAAGTGCTTTGTTTTTTTAAACATATAAGATAAGAGTAATCTATACATATATCTAACATTTAGAAGATACATGTTAACTCATAGATTATTTACAAAAATGAATCACTACTAAGAAAAACAGCTGAGGACAGTGGGAGGTGTGGGGGGGTTAGCGGGTCTTTAGGCTACAACTAGTCAAAGAAGTTAAATAAGAATCGCAGACACTCATCATTCTAGTTTCAGAAAAAGCACCATTTCTCCCTTTTTTAGACGGAACGGATAAAACACGGAGAGACCAAACAAACCAAAAGCTTGCTGTGATCGTAAATCATTCTGTAAAAGGAAATGTTCATCACTTCAAACTATCTCAAATTTAGCCTCAAAACTTTACTCCTGATTATATTTGGCTGCCAAATGACTGAACTCGGGTTGAATTTTGACACTTCCAAGGAAAACTGGCGCTTCCTCTGAGGGGGGCACAACAGGAAGATAAAACATCAGGCATGTTAATTAGTTGCACAGTGCGCCACTTTGTGGCCTAAACAATGTATTTGGAGAGCAATTGTTTGTTTTTTTTCATGCTGTAATCAGTCAGAGAGGCTGCAAGGCTAAAGGCAAGGTGAGGCCAGACAGGTAGATTCAATACAGCAATGCAAACCCCAGAGGAAGCGATTCCTGGATGTGCAAAATCCAGCTGGCTTTATGGTTGACTAGAAAATGGTTGGGAAATCTAAAGGAGTGCACAGTGCTGTTGGATCCACATCAGTGCGGTGCAGACTCGAATAGCTTTGGCTTCCTTACAGAATCGGAGCAGCTGGTTCCTCATCTGCACACACATCACCACCACGGCGTCTGCACCGCGTTCACGACAAAGCAGCCCTGGCTCTCTGTGTTTTACTGTTAGCGAAGAAGAATGAAGGGGTCAGGTGTCTTTATTCAGTTCAAACTCTCAGCTTTACTCTCTTCCTCCTTCTCTGACCAGTAAATGCTTCCGAACTGACAGGATAACTCGCAGGCAGCTAATATACAAAAATATAATGAGAACTTTTTTTTTTTGTTTGTTTTTCTTGTTTTTTTTTTCCTCTAACTTTCTTGACGCAAAGAAAGGCTTTAGAAATGTGTCATGCTTTAAAATGAATAATTGTCATGAAAAGTGAGTGTCACCATCGATAGATATATCAGTAATATCTCTATATACAGTACATAATTCAGTTAATATTTCACTTGTGAACTAGACCTTGTCTACATACAGAAATCAAACAAGTGACGCAGGAACATTTTGGTTATTGTTGGTGACATTTTGACAAACAAGCAAAAATGTAACATAGCTTATCTACTAGCGCTCTTGGGTTTTTGTCCTAGCTAGCGCCATTAATACACTTATAATGTGGAGGGGAGGAAGCGACGGCTCTACAGGAGAAGCCCACAGACAGGGTTAATTTTCAGATTCAAAAAACACAAATGAATGTTCCTTTTCTGTACAGAATTGGACCCAAGCTAATTTCACAGTTCTATGAAGTTCCCTGACCCTCCCACATTCCTTACATTCAATACGGCGTCAGGTAAGCTGTGCAAAACCTTACTTTAACTGGCTGGTCGCCATTTCGTTGCATGTGTCTTTGGTACAAAAAAACAATCAAAATATAGTGTGCAAATTTTTTTTCTTTAACTCTGAACGAAGAATATTTGTTAACCCAGACCCCCGATCCCCAAACACAGAGTACCAAAAACCGAAAAAAGTAATCTATTGCAGAGCCCTCCTATATACACAGACTCTGTGGCATCACGCAACAAGAGCTTCCATTTGTTTATGTACATTCAGAATATCTTTAACAACCGAAACACACACCAAACCCCACAAGTTTGTTTCTCCTCTTATTCACTAACACTCTCTTCTTTTAAGCTGGACCACAAGTTTCTGATCGATCATTTTCTTGTTGTTCAGCCCTTCTCACACACACTCACTCAGGCTTACAGAGAAACAGACACACATACACAAGGCACAATGAATAGAACTCTGATCAAACACTAGTATGAACACACCACACTGTCATCACCAAAACTGCCTGGTCAACTCTACTGTACATAGAAGGGGAGCCGGTGCCTGGGAGACACTTTTATATACAGTTTCCTGGAGGAGACGGATCGCGTTTACGTCGTCTTTGTCCTCATCATCTTCCTCACAGTCCATCTGTTCCCATGACAGGCACAATGCCCCGTTTTCACCCAGTCCAGTTATTACCAGCACAAGGTCAAAAAGCACCATGCTACAATCGCTTGCTCCCCTCGTGGTCAACCACCTGCTGTTGTTTAAGGTAACATTGTCAAAGCTTTTTTTCTCCTGCCCCACCGCAAACTCCCAAACCAGCAGGATGTCTTTCACTTCAATCTATTCAGCCGACAAGTGTCTTGTTCTACCACTTCTCTGTCTGCGTTGAGCATGAAGTAATTTTACATCAGCAGAGCTGATTGGCAAACAGGGGATGGCATGAACATATTTAGGCCTTCACAACAAAATATCTCCTGCCTCCCTGCTTTTTTTTGTTTTTTCTGCAGCTTTCTTGGCTACCAGAGCCAATTTTATCAAAGTGCTTAAAGTGAGAGGGTCAATTAAACAACCTGGAATTTTTTTTTCTTTTTCCTTTTTTTTGCCATTTGGGGCGAGCTTCTGTAAAAAATGACAACTGGAACTTATTCAATGTTTGACAGTGTCTGGCATGTAACAATATTTCATCGGTCATCATTACCACCTCCAACGCGTCGTGTGAAAGTATTCCAGTGGTTACACTCGTGTAACTCTCTAGGTCCTGCACACCAACCCAACACAATGCTATGTTAAATACACCTATTATTCACCAGTGGATGTAAGGACGTGCTATTAGCTGTACACCTAACCATCACTTGCTTTTAGACGTGCTTCTCCCAACAGGCGGCCACAATGGGTCGGGAGACAGAGATGTGCCGACTCTACACACAGCGTGCAGAGACAGGAAGCTAGGGTATATGCCATACGGGTGCATGGCGTAAAACAAGCACACATACATACACACGGGGAGTGGTATGTGTGTTTGTGTGACTAACAATGTGCATGTACTCTGGGTTGGAGGGGCATGCAGAGGGAACCATAGTTACAATTGGACAGCACGGTGGTAATGTCTAGTCCACTCCTCTCGGTGGACGGCGCTTTGCTCTAGATTTTGGAGGTGGGGACTCGCAGGCCCACCAGTCCGCCTGTGGGATCGCCGCGTCCTGTGTTCTCCAAGATCTTGTTAACAAAGTCTGAAGTCTGCCCAGCAACAGGTGACGGCACTGCACGCAAAAAGAGACAAAGACAGATTCAGATATGCAATTTGTGTAAAAAAAAAAAAAACATTTAAGAAAATTTGTTTAGAAATCTTTTATCTTCTTTAATAATCAGATAAAATTCTGAGCTGCAGATGACTGACACTTTTAGACTCTAATTTTTGTTCACATTTTTGTATTTTATTTTAAAGGGATATAGTGTAACTTTTGGCCGCTAGGGGCGCTAAACCTATAAGTTCCCATAGGCCACCCTTTCTCTCTTTCTGGCCTCCTCAGACATCATTTTCACCTTATTCAGCCATGGAGAATTTTAGATCAAATAGGAGGAAAAAGTAGCACAAAGCTGAGCCCTCTGTGTTAAAGCAACGCGCACCGGGTCACATGATCTCATGAGACACGGATCCACTCCTGAAAAGTTACAATATCTGGTCTTTGAAGAGGGTAGCCCCCTCAGATCGCCGATATGTGGCAAACACTTCAAACTTACCCAAAAAACATCAATTTTTACTCACATTAGACTGATACTTGACTAAAAGGTTACACAGTATCCCTTTCACACTACATAAAATTTCCAAAAGAAAATTGACATAAATAAATGATATTGGATCATTTTGACTGATTGAATTAAATTTAATTTCAGGTGCATTTATAACCATCTTTTAACAAGCTAACCATGAGATACATCCAGTGATGGTATTCATTTATTCACACACTGGCTGCTTCTCCGTTTCCTCCCCTTCATGCAGACCAGCCTGTGATGTTTATTTCTCCTGAGGATATGTCTCTGCACAGTCATTGTTGTTTGTCAGAGGAAACACTGCAGCACCACACAAACCTTTGTGGTCCTACCATAGTCAGTTTTCTCATGACAACACCTTGTTTTTCACTAAAAATGAATATGAAGATACAAACACAGAGAGCTGAGCTACAGCTCAAACACTTCTTGTTCAGGAAAAAACAACTTAGTATTGCAGCTGATTATTGGTTAGAACACAGAAAAGAAAAGTTTGAACCGTCTTTAAGATACACCACAATATATTTGTCAGACGCCTCTGAACAGCTGATCATATGTCTCATTGATCCATCGCTCCACATTTTTCTCCATTTCACAGCCTGAATTGTTTCAAAATGTAACAGAAAAGCACGAAAAAGGGTCATTCACACATGACAGATGCATGTTCAGTTGGCATCACATTAATGGGAATCAGTGCATGTACAAAAAGGCGTGAAGGAATATTTAGTACTGATGAGTAGTCAGCATGTTCTCTGCAGTCAGAGTGCTCTCTGGATGATTTCCTGACATGTGATCCGAGCTACTCAGAGTTCAACATCTCAAACAAAATGAAATTCATCTTATTTTGAGCAAAAACAAAGAAGAAAAACTCAAACTTCCTCCAACTTCCGTCTGTCTGTACTGCAGGTAAGACACTGGCTGGTTCATACAACCCCACTTTAAATTAAACAGATTAGGGATGCAAACAATCAATCGATTATCAATTAATCATTGACAGGAAATTACTCGATTAAAATAAATTAATAGCAATTAATCGTTTTGAGCCCATAACTCCTTGCCAGCCTGCAAGAAGCTGTCCTCTGACCTCAGACATAATAATATAATTTATTATATTAAATTTAATTTAATTTATCATACTACAACTAATAATAATAATAATAATATCTTTATTTGCATTGCTCCATTTGTGAGTGTGTTGTTCCTGCTGTTAAGAATAAATCTTTTATTAAAGGAATATGATTAGAATTTTCTCCTAATTTAGCATTTTCGTAGAAAGGAACCTATTGATTCAGAGGGAAATTCAGCTTCTCATAAAAATTGCCACTTATAACTTAATCGATCATCAATCGATAAGATGAAACAACTATCAAATAATTAATCCCTTGATAATTTGCATCCCTAAAACAAATAAATAAAAACAATAATAAGATGCTCGTAGATACTCACCGAGTGTCTCCTGGATGAGGCGCTCTAGAGTGTCCGTCATGTTGGATGGACGCGGAGAAGAGTCCTCCACTCGCAACATTATCTCCTCCTTGATGGCGTTGATCACAAACAGCAGCTGATCTGCAAGATGACACACGTTTAAGCACTGAATGTACACAAGCAGAGAAAAACTGATTTAATATAATGTTCAGGTCAAAGAATCCAAAAGAAACAAAAAGTACAAAAAATGTTTGGTAATAATTTACAGAAATCAAAAGGCATTATTAAAATCTTAGAAAAGAAACAAACAGCTTGAAAATTTTTGAAAATATAAACAGATAAATGTAAAACAAACATATAGAGGTGGTTACCTACCATACTCTGTACTGAGTCCCCAAAGCTTCACCTTGTTTGCTTCATACTGGGCCTTCTTTTTTAAACGACAGGCCCTTCAACACACACAGATGAGTCACGGTTACATATGATAACCAAATCTTCTCGCAGCTCCGATACTGACCAGATGAATGGGTGCTTTACCTGGATGCTAGCTTGTTCTTCTCCTTGCGGGACCGCGGTCTTGCCGTCAGTGGCAGCTCGCTGACTGGGGTCAAGTCACTGATCACCTTGTTCAGTTTGCGAAGCTCTGAGCCAATCTGCAGCAGCTTGCGCGGATTGGGAGTCAGATCCTCCACATCGGTACGCCGAGACTTCTTTAGCTTGTATTTTCCTTCAGAACAAAAAACGGTGTTACAGATTACTTACATATTAGGTTTAATGCATCTGCAGATTTATTACTTGTCAGATAAATATGCATCATTTGAGAGGATAACTACACTAGCCATTAGCAGCTGCTTGCAGTTAACATATGCTTCTTACATACATACAGGGGTGTAGTCCAGGGTATATGCAGGTATACGGAGTATACCCACTTATTTTCCAGTCAGCATTTGGTATACCCACTTCTAAACCCCTATGATCCGCACCATTTCTTTTTTTCTGCAAGCCTTATTGTCCTTTTTTTCTCAAATATTGTGAATCCATGGCCCAGCTTACTCTGCCTCTAACTGGCTAGTATTTACTAGTTAAACTGGTTAACTCTGAATTAGGCATGAGGACTGACGAATTAAAGGCAAAGGTGGATGAATGTCCTTACAAATGTACAAATGGCTTTGTTATTGCTGGGGCCACATAAATATAACATTTTGCAACCAGAGGATCATGTATCAGAAACTATGAGACAAATATTACATATAATGCTGTTTTCTGGGCTACTTCCTTTTTAAATGGGCAAAAAATCGAGAGTATACCCACTTCTCCAGGGAACACTACCCCACTGCATACATATATTTGAAATCATAATTACAGCATAACTTTTTGCACTGATGCCAGACTGTTTTCAAACCGTCACTTTCCATCTAATGACTCTTATTGACACTGCTGAACTAAATACTGTAGAAACAAACTAAATAATTTCTCTGTTGCACAACAGCAGAAATAGTTGACATATTTTTTTCTGTTAAATAATAAAGTATCTCTTATATTTACCGTATAGTTTATATAAGGATGACTTTGTATACGTACCATGGAGAGGCCCATTCTTCTGATAAAGGTTGCTAGGCAACGTGTGCCTATCCCACTCAGATGGCTTCAGCATACGTTCCTGTTTGAACGGGGTGAGCTGCTCGCTGTATTCCCAGAAGTAGCGGCGCTTGGCTCTCTTCCGACTGGAGACCCCAGCTGTCAGGCCTTTGATATCCTCCATCAGCTCCATCTCACAGCCTGGGTGGGGCAGAGAAGAGGTGAGGGGGGGAGTCAGAGCATCGCAGAGAGAAACAGGAGAAAGGTGTCGCCTACCTGGCTCAGAGAAGGCGTCACTCATGTCGTCATCCTTGTCTGCCTCGTAGTCCTCATCCTCCTCCTCTTCTTCCTCCTCCTCGTTCTCAGACAGCTCGTGCTCGCTGCCGAAACCCTCGTCGTGGTCTTCGTCGTCCAACTCCAGCCCGTCGCCTTCCCCCTCTTCCGCCTCATCTTCGTCATCCTCATCCTCGTCTTCCTCCAGCTGGGAGTGGAGTCTGCTGGAAAGTCCGCTCCGGGTGAGGAACAGCGAGTAGTTGTGCTCCTCCTCCTTGCTCTGCTCCGAGTCCTCCACAACCAGAATGCCTCCGCCACTGCTACCGTTTGCTGCCGCGGCACCGTCGCCGCCGCCCTCCAGTGCCTGGCCACCCTCCGGCAGCTTAGGCACAGAGGACGACCAGCTCACGGGCATGTCTCTCCTCGCCGTGCCCTCTGTTTTCCTGTCAAAGCTCGGCAGGCTGCTGGAACAGCTGGCTGCAGCAGGAAGTCCCAACAAGGCGGCGCTTGCTGACGTGGAGGCCTTCTCGTCTCGAGGCTGGGAGAGAGTCAAAGCGGGGTCCGACTGAGGCGGCATGTCCGCCTGAGCTCGGTGTATCGAGCTCACGCGTACGTTAGCTTTCCGCACAAAGTCAGAGCCGTGAGAAACAGGCACAGCTGTCTTTGCTCCTCGCCCGAGGGGTTTGGTTTGAGCCTTGTCCTGGGCGGGGCTGAGGTGGTACTGGGTCTTGGCCATAGTCTCTGTGCTGGAGGCAACAGGTCTGGTTGCTTTCTGGAAACCTTCGGGGAAGTCTGGAAGAAGGCTTCGGGAAGCGCGGGAGGAGGTTGTGGGGCTTTGGGAAGGCCGTACGGAGCCTGGGCCCGATCCTTGGCCTGGGAGGAGAAGTCTCTTACTGTGGGAGGGGAGCTGAGGCGACTGGGGAGCAGACATGCTCAGATCGATAGGAGGGTAGAAGGCCTCACAGACGGGCAGCGAATCCTCACTGTTGAGCTGCGCCAGCGTTGGGGTTTGACCGATCACTTCCTCATCCTGGTAGGGACTGGAGAAGTCATCCAGTCCCAGGAAGTCCACCTCTTTGGTTCCCCAGATGTCGCAGCTGGCTAGGCGTGTGTATCTGGCAACGACAGAGAGATGCCGTCATCTCAACATTTCATTCATTCATCTTTGTACATCATTAGCTCCTTCCTCAGAATATCTGCAACAAACATACTTTATTTTTTCCTTGCTTGCTTGAACCTCACTTCATTCACTAATGCCATGAAAGCTTTTATATTTATAAAGCCTCCATACAAACTCTCCGTTTCATTCAAACATTTCATATCTATAGTCTATAGGGCAGCTCTAGTCTCTTGAAAATAAGGATTTACTTTTCTATGCACAGCTGTAACATTTAGCTAAATATTTGGTGAATTGTTTTTGACTCTGGGAACATGACAGACCTTTTCATGTTTTCATTTTGTTGATCTATAAACCGTATCAAAACAAAGTAAGTGATCGGATTCTCAGCAGAGTCAATAATAAACGGAGCTATTGTTTGCTGCAGTCTGTGGTGTAAATGTTTGTTCCTGCACACCTCGGTCAAACTTTATCCGATTTTTAATCACGGTGAGGAACAGCTTTATGCCACAACACATAGTCAACATAAAGTTCAGACGATGTCTCAGTTCTGCATCTGGCAGCTTCGCCTCTGACACAGACACTGTTTGCAAATATAAGGCTTATCAGGTGAATAAAACTAGAGTTTGGTTACTACTGGCTGCAGCTACAGTTCAGCCTGGCCTCCTTCGACCTCCATCCTTGTCCCAGTGTGCAGCAACTGAAAGAGAAACTGCAACACTGTGGACTGTGTGAAGATTAACTTAAGTTCAGAGACATTTACATCCATCTATAAATGTACGTATGAGCTAAATCAATGATTTATTGCTGTGGCAATAAAATCAGGATCTTAATAATAAATGATACTGTTTACAAATAGTTTAAATAAAGATTACAATGGGGATTAAAATGAATCAAGATTAAATATAACAAAAGTGAGTAAACTTCTTTAATTTTACAATTATCAATAATAAGAAGAGGAATATGAATAATGAATAAGAATAATAAGAAAAAAACTTTCTTAAACCCACCCCTTTCTATGGTCACATTTAGAATAATTTACATCATGTTTATCTTTATGATTACATATCAATTTATAAATTTCTATAAAGAGGATAAAAATCACCCAGAAATGTGGAAAAACATGAGAAAAAGCAATAAGAAAACTATAACCTGGTCACCGCAGCAAAACAAAGATGAAAAAAAATCAAAAAACAAAATCCTAAACAACAAAAACCAAAAACGGAAACTCTGCAACACACGAACATGCACTCAGTAAAAAAAGAGTTTGATCACCTGAAGTCAGACCTCTCAACCTCAAAGTTCCACCAAACAGCACTGCTCCCGCCTGTCCCCTCACCCAGCAACCGAGAGAAGAGCAACACGCCTCTGAAGGAGTTCATCATGAATCTGAGCCAAGAGGAAAATGCCTGCAAAATCACGTGTGCTTGCAAAATGCAGCTCTTTGGCTCCGGTTTGATAACATAAAGACAAGTGAACACACCGGACCCAGGATCTCTTCCTGATGTGCCACCTGATCAGGACTGACGAGTGACGACAATAACAAAGAGAAATCAGTCAGAAAGTGAGAAAGCGGTGCAGACTCAGCTCTTACAACACATTTATATGCACTGCTCAACGTCCCTCTCAGACATCCTCCCAACACAAAACAGGGAGCCACTCTTCTCCAAATATAGAAATTCTTCCTGCTTTTCTTGATATTAGTCCAACTTCTGAGTCCTTAACTACGCCATAAGGCCTACTTTCTCTCAGGCCTGAGCAAACACAGAGAGGTGCATATTGGGGAAAAGGTCTCTGCCCGTTAATACAATGCATCAACTATGCATGAATTTGCAACTTCTATTTAGTTAAATTAACAAAAGAATCCTTTTTTCCATGTAAAGATGTTATAAAACAAGAAGCTCTACAGAGCAGAACATGATTTTCACAGACCCAGAACGACAGAGCACATCAAAACTAATAAACAGCCGTTTATTATTTCTACCCGTACTACCCGTTTTACTTTTACGACCACAATCACCCCAAAAAGCTGCAGAGTCCAAACACCAGCATCCAGTTCAAAGTGCCTTTAGCTGTAACAGCCTGTCCTCAGGTGACACGCTGCTCTGGGTGAGACATCACAGGCAGCTTTTCAGACGTATCTGGCAGCAAAGCATCAGTGTGGCTGCAGGAAAAACAAAGCATCACCTGAGACCCGAGAGGCTGCGGCAACCAGTCACCTTGCTGTTCACGGCCGTCTTCGGATTATTCTGAGCAAAACTACAACCTGCCTCCACTGCTTCATGATGAACTGTCACCGACGATAAACTCCGCCATGTAAACCTTTGGGCAGCTGTCCTACCTTGTAACATTCACAGACTTACTTCACATCTGATTCCAGTTTTCTTTCTCTAAAAAAAGTCATTCCTGACCCAACACGATGCAGGCGACCACAACTCTCTCCTTCCCGTTTTGTTCTAATCGTGGATTATTTCACATGTGATGAGGGGACAGCTGCATAAAATTAGCTGTTTGGCCAACATATATAAACAAATGTAAAAAGCTGCTCTGTGACATGTGTATCCAATTTAACATCTATGGCAGAAAATTATAACACAAGAGGAGTGAAGCAACAATTTTCTGACATTTTCAGACTAAACAGATGAAAACAAAATATTTGTATCATGTTATTATAAACTAAATTATTATTCATCAGTACCTTGGTGTTGAAAGCCCTACAATCAATAACATGAACATTTATTAATGATAAAAGCCCCTGTAGTGGATCTGATATTACATTTTTGTCTAATACAGGCAAGATGTACACACCAGAAACACAAAAGTTCATTCTCTTTTCTGCTTGTGTCCAAAACTGGCTCACATTGTAGAGAGGGCTCATTTTCAGCATGTTTTATGACTGATATTGCATCATTTTATGGTAAAAACTTTACACAAAATCCTGCAGCATACAACCTATATTCTTAACCTCTGTACACTTTTTGCATCACAAAAATTTACAAAATCAACAATTCCCAGTATTTCTTACATTGGGTTTTAACAGTTAAGCTGAAGGATAAAAGGATAATTAAATAGTCTTGTACCTGGTGAGATCTTCCCAGGAGTCCCACTGTTCAAACGCTGAGGTGCTGCACACCGTCTCACACTCTCCCAGACCCATGAGCTGATCAACGCCTCCCTCCACCTCCTTACGACCATCTCCAATCCCCACTAGGCTGTCCCCACAGGGACTCTGCTGGTGGGTAATGTCTCTGTCCTGGAACGAAAGGCAACAAATGCATTATGATTAAAAACTCAACCTAAATGCAACAACATGAAACTATTCTGTGTATAATCTATATTCATTAATGCTAGAGAAAAAAATTCACTTTAAAATAGTCAAAGCTGACATTTCATAAAGACATAACTTAGTTTAGACGCGTTACACATGAAGACTGAGCGTGTTATATCAGCTACGCGGTGTCTGATTAACAAAACTGCAGCAGGATAAAATTCTGGCCCCAAACAACAGATGGTATGGTCTCCATGGAGACCTGATCTCATTACCATGTTATCAGTATTGTATTACATGAAGAGTACAACATTCTTCAAAGTATTCCAAAGAATCCCCTTTAAGAGTGGCTTAAAAGTGGAACTAGAGTCGTTTTAAAGTCAAAAGACCGGCCTCGCCACATGAAAAGTACCTGGAAGGCCGAAAAGCATAAAATTCATTCATCATCATCCAGTTGATGTGTTACTATGGAGTCAGAAAAAAAGCCCGGCAGTGAATCACTATTGTTTGTTTAGTCTACACCAGACAGTAAATTGAGAAGCCGACAGCATGTGTGTCCACGGGAAAGCTATGTGTTTAAACCGGCCTGTGAGATGAATGTAACGTGGACGTCAAACTGTGAAGTGTTATCTGGCTCATGTTTATATGCAGGCAGCTCTTTTATGCGTCATAAAAGCTTTCATTTTTAGAAAGGTTCATGTCCAAAAAGAAGCTAGCCGGCCTCCTGCACTGCAAGCCACTCCTCATCAGACAGCATGTTATTTCATAGAAAAAGTATAATTTGATCCCAGATTGCATGCTACATCAGAAACACCTTTAACCACTTTAAATTCATGATCAAGTCTAAAACAGCACTGAAAGTCTTCCACCCCCCTTTCATTGATGGGGCAGATATTTGCATACAGGGGCTGTATAATGGAAAAGATACTACATAAAATCACCCCTTGTGCATAGCATCTTAAAACAAAACAAACTTCAGCATGAGTTTGAATCAGTTTCCAATGTAATATTTATCAGCTCACAAATAACAGAACTAAAACCATTGCAAACTTTAATGAAGTTAATAGTTTTCTTCTTAAACAAATGATTAGAAATATTCTGATAATGTAAAATATTACACGGTCATATTCTTTTTTTTAAATGTGTGTTTAGTTTACATGCAGTCATTTCTGTGAAGGAGGCCTGCTGCTGACCCTGTAGATATTTTACTCTGCCAGTACAGAAAACAGCTGTTACTTCTAACATGAACGATGTCATTATCCTGTTTAGGCGTCCCGGAAAAACAAATCGCCCTCCAGTTTGAGGTTTACGCACAAATGCCATCCATGTTTTAAACAAATTTTAAATGCTCTATAGCACAAAGTGACACATTTGAGCAGGTTTTTTAGGCTTGTTCGTTTTTCATTTTTGTTGTTTGCCTTTTTCATACTAAAAAAAGGAATAAAACACCATGACGCAGCTACCTGTACGTAATATTGGCAAGCCTTATGGTCAATTAAAGTCAGAGATTAATTGATTTTGACAGTCCTCACTTCAAACAACAATACCACCATAACCTAATATTGGTTTTAGATGTACAGTATGTGGGGATGTTCACACCAGCCTTGAGCAGTTGTGTCCATTCAAGCCATGCTGATAGAGCAAAAAAGAGTGTTTTCACATGGCACAGCAGGGCAAGGTGAAGCGCAATGTTTGTGTTTGATGACGCCATGGAGGTGTACTCAACCTCGAAATGCCACGTTAAAGGTTTCCCTGTTAGCTTCTAACTGTCAACGTTTCTGCTTGCTGTGTGCAACCCGTCTACGCAACATTTAACACCATGTGCTGACCAAATATGTTGGCAGAAATCTTGTTGAGTAAACTCCTTTTGCATAACAGTAACACTGCTAACAAAACATTATGAACATTAATACACAGTAATAGCATTTCTTTTATAGCTGTCTCACTGCTGGTTTGACAGTGGAAATTAAATGGGTTTTTCTTTGCTTTTGTTTAATTAGCTGATTTAATAAATATGTCTGGGTTGTCAACTAGAGATGGGGAATATATCAGGTTTTCAGATATATCGAGATTTTGTCACACCAGATATAGAGTAAGGTAATATCATGTATATCGAGGTAGCTTGTTTTGAGTTTTAAAAAATCAATTTTTTTAGCATTTTGCATTACTATCTTTGTTATGGTCATATGATTATGTTTAAAAGTGTTTTTTATTATTTTAATACAAATGTACTTTAATTTTAGTAAAATATTCTAATGCACGTGATTCTGATCCCTACGTTTAGCACTCAAGCCCGTAAATTTGAACAGTCTCCTAGTTTACTTGACTAAAAAAAAAATTCTAAGATAAATATTGTATATCGTGATTAAGGAAAAAATTCTTGAGATATGAAAATTAGTTAATGTCGCCCAGTCCTATTGTCAACGTCTTACCTGCAGCAGAAAGCAGTCAGAGTGCTCTGACCGGAAAGTGAAGCTAACAGCTGCTTGAGACGGTGTTTTAACAAATGCTAGAAATGGCAATTTCTTCAATTTTTTGCATTGGCCAGGTAACTTTGTAACTATTTTTTCAACCAGAGAACATCTTTGTTGAATTGTGTCATTGCATGAATAAAGCTGAAGAAGAATTCTGCTGCTGATCAGCTAGTATGTCAAATCGCAAACGGCCAAAATATGGGAAAAACATTATCAGCCTGGAAAAGCACAGCCAGTAACAATCTTTTCAATAATAGAAAAATAACGCCCAATTGGACAAAATCCAACAAGGCTGACACAAGACCCAGTGGCCTCAAACAGTGGCAGGATATGTGGAGCAGCCACTATGCATTTCTAGTTGCATTCACTCAAACTCCTGTGAAATGCAAGTCTTGAACTGTTGTTGATGGAAATATGCTCTTTTGCAGGGTTCGAATTACACCGCTGCTTTCGGGGCAGCCCTATTTTAAGGTGCGCACAATGACTTCGCAAGTCACATGCACGCGCATACATATTAGTGCATGTAGCGCGGTCAAGACTACGGTTACTGCAGGTCCAAAACCTGCTACTACAGCAAAAAAGAGATCTCCAGCGTACTGTTAGTTGAGATAACAGACATGGGATTCAGAAATACACAGGTTAACCGTTTGCTGCTTTGTCCCCAAATTTTGGTACTGCAGGAGTACAAAATGACAGAATTCAAACTATAGCAATTAATACAACTGCCTAAAATCCCCAAATAAAGAATGTAACAGTGACATGTTATTTATCGCTGTGTCATTGCTAGCATGTTGCTTTAGTTTTAATTAGCAACTGACCAATGTAAAATAAACGAAGTGCTTATGAACTCAAAGTAAAGCGCAGCTTCACCGATGAAAGTTTGCTGCATTCAACGGCAGCACGGAATTAACATAATCTACCCAACACACGGATGGCTACAAAAAAAACAAAAAAAAACAAGAATATGTAACAGCTGACAGTCTTTGTGGGCTTCCTAATAACTTTATGCAGCTTGTTTATTCAGAAACAGAGACGTGAAGTTTTTTTTAACAACCACAAATGAAGCATCAAGCGGCTGCTTCAGGGACGCTAACAACACCAAAACAAGCAAACAGCGCTGCTGTCCATCTGCTGCAGGTATCGTTTCAGATCACCTGCGCTGTTTGCAGGATTTAATTATGAGAATAAACTAATAAATACACACTAAAGCCACTTTCACACTGAAATTAGCGCGTCAACGCAGGTTTTTCAAAGCTGAGTTAACCCGCGATCAATCGGCATTTGGCTCCTTTCACATCGGCAAAAAAAACGCGCGTCTGATCCTCTGCTGGCAGCTGCGTTGCTCACAGATGTGAGTCTGGTGATGCAATCACGC
>JAVQJG010064666.1:0-19188 GCA_036024015.1 Craterocephalus amniculus | reverse complement strand
TATCTATCTATCTATCTATCTATCTATCTATCCAGCTGTCTATATAAATATATACATTTATTTTTATTTTTATTTTTTTCTTATACTTGGGCTAAGTGGGTACTGAGTGGGCTTGAACTGATCAAATTCTGCAGGTCCCATGTGGTTTCAGTTGGATGGGCCCCATATGTGAAGCCCATGTGGTAGTAGAAGGTGGTCCTGATGGAGTGGATGGTGGGTGGAATTTCTGTATCCAGTAAAAAGGCTGAAAGGATGTTGTCATCTTGGTGTGACGTTCATATCAGTTAGTTCTTTCTCCTCCCCGTTCTGACCGACTTCAGCAGCTTGCCCCACTCTGCATCTTTTTTTGGTGTTTCCATAGCAACATCTTCTATTTGTCACCAACACATGCCTGGAATTACAGACCATAATAATGTGCAAACCCACTCACAGCCAATACAGTGCTGCCATGGTAACAGCATGAAGGCTTAAGTTTAGCACATCAAACATTTGTAGGTCACACAAACGGTTTAATCTGTGTGTGTGTGAATGTGATGAGTGCGTGTGCGTTTTCCTATCCTCCATGATCAAACGTCTAGTCCTTCAGTTTCACTGAGTGAAGGATTTTTTAATAATCACTCTGATGGCTGTTTCTGACTCGGCTTAAAAAGCTGAAGCTGTAGTTTATTATGGAGCTGGATATGAAACTGAAGACAGTGAGCTTCGTAGAACATCTCCCGATTCCACCTGAGTTTAATCCTCAGCTTATGCACCATCTTTATCTGCACCTTATACTACCGGGTCATCCTCATCATAGGGACCTTCTAGTCCCGGGTCATCCTCTTGATGGGGGACCTTCTAGTATCGGGTCGTCTCTTTGACTTTTTGTGCTAGAGGTCTTTCAAGGGGCACGAAATGAGGTCAAAATAAGAGGAGGCCAGGATTTAGGCCTGCATCTCAACCAGCTCTAAACATCCTGTTTTTATTAATTTCTTCAGAATTTTATTATTATTACATACACAACAGTCTATCCTATCAGTGCTGACCTGACATGCGCTGATATATTTCCCCATGGGCCTTCTCCAGCCTCCATGTAATATCCTCAGTCTGAAGCTTCACCACTAACACATGCAGCTTTTTCTACACAAATAACTTTCTTGATTTCTTTGGACACCTCATGAGGTAAAACTGGTGTTTCTATTGGTCTCCTAGCTTCTGAGACAGACATCAGTTCAGGTGATGTCACACAGACAGGAGGCTGCAGAGGTCAAAATTCATCAGCTTCCATCCAATCAGACCCCACAGCTAAACTGGTTGGAACCAGTGCTACCATCTAGTCTGCCTATTTTCCTCACACCTCTGACATGTTGGGCCAGACGAACTGCTGCTCGCTATATATTTTCGTTTTCAGACCATTCACAAAAATTTGTGCTAACAGCAGATGAACAGTTAGATTTGGTCAAACCTGACAATCCTCATCAACTTTACTGTGTGTTTCCACAGAGAGCTACAGCTGGTCTGAGGAGGACGACACCTGAACTGACGGACGGTAACCACGACAACAGCTTCGCCAACACGCAGTCAGAGGATCCAGCTATCATGGAGATCAGTTCGTCCCCTCCTCTAACAGACCTGGACAGAGAGAGCTTCTTCAGCTACAGCAGCCAGGAGGTGGAGGAGCTTCGGTATCCAGAGGACGGACACCAACGAGGAGACGAATGTGATTATCTGGTTTTTGGGATAGGAGAGAAGGAGAAAGGAAGTGAAGAAGGAGAGGAAGGAGAAGTTTGTTTGCGAGGAGAAACTGAGGGAGAAGATGAAAGAAGAGGGGTGGTAGAGGGAGAGGAGGATGGTAGAGGAGAAGTAGAAGGAGCCGAGGAAGGAGGAGAAGTAGAGACAGAGGTGGAAGATAAAGGAAAAGTAGGAGAGTTAGAGGCTGAAGATGAGAGGAGCAGGAAAGAGGAAGAAGTGGATGAATGGATAACAGGAATGTTGGGGGAGATGAAGGAAGATGTTCTCTGCTTCATCACTGAAGATCCTCCATCATCAGTCGTCCCCTCAGGTACTTCATGGACCACGTCCCAGGAGCCCTGGGGACACAACCTAAACCTTGGTGATGAACTCAGCGACAGCCTCCAGGTAGAGCTGGCTGTGGTCTGCTCTGACAGCGAGGACGGGGAGGATCAACGGGGAGCATCACCATTCTGTGATGTCACCAGCCAGGTAGAAGGAGGCGGAGCTGCTGTTCATGGCAATGAGAGCAAAAAGGAGGACATACAAGAGGAAGAAGTGGGGACTGGAGGAGAGGAGGAGGAGAAGTTTGGGACTGGAGGAGAGGAGGAGGTGGAGGTGGGGACTGGAGGAGAGGAGGAGGTGGTGACTGGAGGAGAGGTGGAGGTGGTGACTGGAGGAGAGGAGGAGGTGGTGACTGGAGGAGAGGAGGAGGTGGTGGTGGGGACTGGAGGAGAGGTGGAGGCGGTGACTGGAGGAGAGGAGGAGGTGGGGACTGGAGGAGAGGAGGGGGAGGAAAGAATGTCAGGCAGGGATGATGATGAAGAGGAGATGAAGGCAAAGGGAGATCTTTTACAAACGTCTCCATCGGTCAGCTCAGCCGCCAGTTTAACCGATCTAGACAGGAGGGTGAGTATAGATATCATGTTTATTTCATTAACATAGCAACATTATTATTTCTGATCATTTTTATAAAAACATGAGAGACATGAATGGGATTGTGATGAGACTGGGTTCAGGGTCCCACCTGGATCAGTCCACTGATCCAAACTAACCCCATAAATGCGAACGGGATGTTTCTTCTCCTTTTTGGGAGCTTTATTGTGCATTGAGTCTCCCACCAAAAATGTGTTATTTTTTCGGTCCAGAGCTATGACAAACAGTTTTGTCTCATAGTCATAGTCAGCAACATTTACCAACACAGCTGACACCAACCACCATAATTGCCTTGCTGTTGCTTACACACCCACTGCGCTCACTTCCTCCCATTCATAAAAAGTTAAGCCCCGCCCCCTTCATCAGGACTTCATAGTGAACCAGAAGTTCCTGAGTATATTTTGGTCCTAAACCATTCAGGTTTTTGTAAACTAGCAGCAGTATTTTAAAGTCAATTATTTGACAAACAGCAAACCAATGTAAAGATCTAAGACTGGTTTTGTGATCCACTTTCTAGTCTTAGTGAGGACTGGTGTTATATGATCCAGGTCTGGGTCTTAGTGAGGACTGGCTGACCTCCTGTCTGCTGCATTCTGGACTAACTGCAGCTGTCTGATGGTATTTAGACAGACCTAGGAGGACCTGGTTCCAGTAGTCTAGTCTATCGAAGATAAATAATGGACCAGATTTTCTAAATCCTGTGGAGACATCAGTCCTTTAATCCTTGATATGTTCTCTAACTGATAATAGGCGGAATGCACAACTGTCTTAATATGACTACTGGAGTTCAGGTCTGAGTCCATGACTACATCCTGGTTTCTGGCTCTGTTAGTGGTTTCTAATTTAGCCGTCTGAAGTTTTGACTTTTGATCTATCTTCTTTGGCACAAAAAACTACTATTTCAGCTTTTTCTTCATTTAGCTGAAGAAAGTTTGGGAACATCCTGCCTCTAATCTGATCAATGTGAGATCCTGGTGAAATTGTTACGTAGATCTGTGTTTCATCAGTGCATCTATGGTAACATATTTTGAAGTTTTTTCTTTGATCACATGAGTGAGTTGGAGATGTTGAACAGCAGTGGCCCCAGGATGGAGCCTTGGGGAACTCTACATGTTATTTTAGTTTGCTCAGATTCATAGTTACCTATAGCCTTGGAAATATTCAGACCAAGATATACTCAGAGATTCAGAGAATATTATCCAAAGAATGTTCAGAGATGACTAGGTCCAAACAATGTCCTCTGTCATGTATTTTTTTCACGTTGGATCAGACCGAAATGATCAAGAACAGAACACAACTCTATGATTACTATGTCCTTGTCCTTATCAGTATTAGGGATGAGAATTGTTGAGAATTTAGTAATTCCGGTCCGATTATCAATATCACTTCGTGATTTGGGGCTGCATGGTTGTGTAGTGGTTAGCACTACGGCCTCACAGCAAGAAGGTCGCTGGTTCGATCCCCGGACTTGGCTGTAGCCAGAGGGGGCTGCTGGTTTGGGCTGTGGGGGGGGGGTTGAAAAAGTGGCCTTTCTGTGTGGAGTTTGCATGTTCTCCCCGTGCATGCGTGGGTTCTCACCGGGTACTCCGGCTTCCTCTCACTGTCCAAAGACACTCTAAATTCTCCCTAGGAGTGAGTGTGTGTGAGTGGTTGTCTGTCCATCTATATGTGGCCCTGCAACAGACTGGCGACCTGTCAGGGTGTACCCCACCTCACGCCTGCAAATACCTGGGATTGGCTCCAGCCCACCCGTGACCCGCTTGGATTAAGCGGTTCAGAAAATGAATGAATGAATGAACTTCGTGATTTGGTTCTTTAACGATTCTCTTATTGATAACTCTCGTAGTTATTGAACATAGAACAACTGGCTTTGGTTCCAGTCGGACTTTAATTCAAAATAGCTTATGCACCAACATTCTGCATTCACATGGACATGCCAACATCTCCATCTTCTGTCAATAATATAACTGACAGACCTGCAGGTGCTGTGGCCAGAGCCTTTTACCTTGACGAAAATCAAATAGTCTGCGCAGCTGCATTTTGTGTAGAACTTATAATTTGAATGGTAAAAAGCAACGTCAACAAATTAATAACTGATTTGGTATTTATTTCCTTTGTGAGTGACCATGGTATGAACAGGATAAAGTCCTCCAAGGTCTCCATTATCAGAGATTAATGGACTTTGCAGACGCCGCTTCTTGTTGGACGGTTCTGATAATAAACTGCACATCTGGAATTATCCCTTCAGTAAACTAATTATTTTACGTCCTTTAAGGCTTCCCCATTTGAACTGATCACATATTACATGTGTTGCAACTTACCCTGTTATTGTCCTTTTTGGTAAAATATAGGCACATTTTAGACCGCTTAACCTTCAACACCATGTTGGAAGTGTTTTGAGCCAAATATGGAGCATGCCATGTACACCTATACGTGTGAGATGTTTGTGGAATCATTTAGGCAGACAGATAAACGATTCAAGGGAATCAAACTACTAGGAGCACGTTCTCTACAAAAACTGGTTTTGGACTCCCATCCACATTAAAATCTCCCAGATAGATAAACAAACAAAATCAACACAGATTTTTGACAGTATTTAAGCAAAATATTCAAAAAATCTTGGACAGTGTTTAGGTGGCCGATATATGATAAGGAAGAGCACACAGCCAAGTTAATTAATCTGGAGTGGTGCATATTCTAATTCTAATATTCTGTGGTCCCAGAACAAGATAAAAAGATTGAAAATGATTAATTAGCTGAAATTATTAAAAACTGGAAAGATGGTGAGGAAGCAGAGTCTTCCAGGAAGAAAAACATCCTGAAAGATGGTGATGGAAGAAAAACAACAGTAGAAACCAATAGTAGAACTAATAGTGAAAATAAGAACATTTCCACACGACCAAAATAAAGGGAACTTAAGCAGCTGTGTAGCCAGAATAAAACCACTAATCAGTGTAGCTAACCAGAGAAAAGAACTTCAGTTTGCTAGAGAGCAGAGAGACTGGACTCTGGAGCCATGGAAGAAGGTCTGTTGGGTCCAGATAGACTCTGTTCCAGAGTGATGGACGGTCATGTGGTCTGATGAGTCCAGATCAACCTTGTTTCACTGACTAGGGAATATTGCCCCCTAGCGAGCAGTTGTAACTGGATGATGTTGTTCAGGCGGTTTGGTCTGATTCAGTGAGACATTTCAGCATCCCCTGCCCAGATGAACCAAGTCTCCTGAGCTATCCTGGTGTGACTCCTCTCTAAACATCTCAAGTTTTCTCTGTTTTATAAGAGTGAAAATCCTAAATCTAATCCCATGTCTGTTTTTTTTTCAGGTTCCTCCAGATTTTAGTGTTAAACAAGAGAACCTCAGCGAGAACGTCTCCACTGAACACGTGGACTTTATGTTGGCTCGCCAGCAGTGGAAGAAGATGGAGGAGGAGGTGAAAGGTCAGCCCATCCCCAAACCAGGACTGACAGTTCAGGGGAATTTCCAGGGCACCCACTCTTCATTATACCCCCCAACTCGCAGCCCCCGCCTCAAACACAGGTAGGACATGAAATTACATTTTTTCTTTATGAACTGTGTTCAATTACCTGTTATATCTTTCAATTTCAGTTGTTGGATCGTAAATCAAATCAAATCAAAATCATATTCTGACTGAATTTGAGATATAGGCAAACATTGAACAATTATCCATTAAATTGATACAAACTGATGATTTACTCCCCTATAATCATTACAAATCTTCACTTTAAACATTGCTGTTTTATGATCCTTTTTATTGCAGATAAATCTGCAAGTGATCTTCGCAATCATGAATCATTTGTTCTGTGAAATATTATGAACTTTCTTGATAAAAAATATCTGAACAACGGATAGTTCTAAAGATATGGGACCTTCACTGGCATTTTCCCTGACCCCAACATAGGGGGGTACAATGTGCTTTTAACATTCTGGGACATTCAGTTCCTAAGTTATAGTCTCCCGATTCTGTCTTTTCATACCTAGAGGGGTTAAGGTAAGGGCTAGGGTGTGATATATACTGTAATTACTCTGGAAAGCCTCCAGACATGGCTGTCGCAGAGAGGCTGAAATGGGAGACATGGACACAGATGCACAATTATGCATGAATAACATTCTAGTTCTGCTGCAGCACAGTCCCATTACAGTATGTTTTTATCAAGTAGAAAAAAATATATAATAAAATACACATAAAAAATAAACATATAATCCAACAAAGTTTATAGTGTCTATCGTTTCTATATCAGACACTTCATTTGTACGCCTACCAGACATGTTTCAACAGTAGTCTTCCGCCTTCCTCAGAGGTGTCACTGGGTAGTGCGTGACGAGTTTAAATCAGCTGACTTTTTGTTTAAAGCCGTGTTGGCCTGTCACTCTGAAGAATCGGATTGACACGTCCCAAACTGTGACCAAACCATGTCATTGAGTCTGTGCTGAGACGCCGGTACGGCTTGTCTGGATGACTGGTCGTCGTTGCCCCCTGTTCACGGCTTGCTGCAGGATGATGTTACTCCAGGTGTGGAAGAGCACACCTAGGTGTGGGTGATTCTAGTAATTGCCACCATATAAGCATATTCACACCCAGTAGCTATGGGCATCTGCTCAGCCGCTGCATCTCTGGTGGTGCTGATACAGTATATCCAACGATTGATGCAGTGTCTTATAAAACTCTTCCTTCTTTTGGATTTATTTCTTTTCTCAGAACCTGATTTATGATTACGAAATTGGTTGTGTTCCTTTGTAGCTGACATGTTAGTTTTCCCCTTCTTCCTTTCTCAGTGAGGTCAAATGACATAGCAACAATGAAAAACCCATTTCATTTATTAGATTTGTTTTTCTTTATTCATGTTTAAAACTAATCAATTTGATTAAAATTATAAAAATGAAACCACAAAAAAAAAAGCCAAAAAAGCAGGTGTAAAACCCCCTAGTCGCACAAAGCCCTGTGTGGTGCAGGACACCTGAAATACACATGAAATACACAGTAAACACATTTTTGATACTCTCAGGGCATTTTATGCATTTTAATTCCAAATTCACCAAATTCTACTTCCAAGTCCCATTGAGGTAAGTGGAATTTGGATCAATCTTTTGGAAATTTTTAACACATCTCAGCAATTTCCAAATTTAATATCAAGCCCATTTATTCCTGTGGAGGCTTTATCAGGAAAACAGCCTGGTAAACCATTGGCAGTGACCTCCAAATTTCAAATCCACTCATTCGATTTGTAGCCAAACTTGGAATCTGGCCTCATGAGACCAAACAGCCCAGTACAGCACTGAGGACAAATCAAAACCACAACACAAGAATCTATTAGGCATCTATCAAAGGTTTTGTTAAAATCTGTTAAAGTGTGTGCAAAGTAAATGTCACGTACAAAAAATATGTCACAGATCTACTAAAAGGACAAGTTAAAGACTGTGACTCTTATACAGTCAAAATACCACACACAATCCATTTTGCATGTGTTTTGAAAGAATATGCATTCTGGCCGATTCTGCCAGAACATGTAAAATACTGGGAGGAGTTTATGCAAATAAATCAGCTTTGTATGCGTAATGTTATTTACTAAAAGTGCTATCTGAGTTTTCACCGTTAGTTGAGATAGCAGAACAGTCTGATTACTAAAAGCTCACAGGAGCTAAAAAGCATGGAAATAACTGGTTTTGTTGGAGCTAAACACTCGGGCGCAGTGTTTAGTTCAATTGGAGACCATCCATAACCCGGGCAGACAAGGTTCATTCCCAATGTCACCCTGACCCACTTCTTACCTACCTACTAAACAATAAAGACTAGAGCCCACACAATATTATAAATATAACAAAGTGAAAAACACTTGTGTATGACATAAACACATACACATAACATCATCCATGTGTTTTACAGTTTATCTTTGGAGATTGCATTTTTTATTATTGATGAGGTCATGACCAATTGATTTTGAATTAATCCAAGATCCCAATACCAACTCACAAACTCAAGGGCCACTGTTTCTGGTCATCATTCATTCCTGCAACGTGCAATCTGCCAAACTGCTTTTAGCAGATTGTGGGCCCCGCAAATGCTTCTGGCTGAATTTGGTACATACTTTGAAGGGGCCTGGTCATATCAACAGCCAGTAAATTCACTTGCCCTGTGACCTTTTAGTTTAGTTTATCCACTGTATTTGCTATTCCAAATTCACCTTCAGTCCTGAATTCATAGGGGGAGTGGTAGTCTTGCTTACAGAGGCACATTTAACAATTGAGATTTATAAAGTAAAAATTCTGGAATTAATACCAGCTTTAGTCCTAACTTCAGTGCTAACTTTTAATCTGTCCTGTTCAAGGGAAATTCAACCCTCAACATCCAAAGACGCTCGTCCTTCATCCCTATTCTACCCCAGTGATGAGGACTCCTGGAATGAGACTCTTCGCAGCCCCCCGGAGGAGCCAGAGAGTGCAGTGGAGCGAGAGATCAGACGGACTCTTGAGAGAGAGGAACAGCACCGCAGAGAGAGGGGGATGATCCTGCAAGGCGTGACTTTACCCAGGTTACATGGACTAAACTTTATGTTGTTAGAATATTGTGTTGTTAAGGTACCACAGTGTTCCTCTCTGACCGGGCATCTCGAGGTCTGACTGGGTTCACTGGGATAAAAAAACATTTAAAGTCTCTTTAATAATTTTTCATGAGGGACTAATACGTTTTTCCATAATTTCTCATTCGGTCATAAAAATATTGACCTAACGAATACTTCCAAATTTCTCTTGGATTCAACCTACAATCCTGAGCATCAGGCCCAGCGACATGAAGGAAAACCTCCATCAGGAACAGAACCAGGAGGGAAAACCTCCATCAGGACCAGGACAAGGAAGAAAAACCTCCATCACAACCAGGGCCATGAAGGAAAACCCTAATTAGGACCAGAACTGGGAAGTGAGTCCTGGACCAGCTGGAGTTGGAGAGGACTAGAAATATGATTGAATCAGCAGCAGAAATTTAAAGGAATACTGTACTTCACCCTCAGAATGATGAGCCTTCAGCATGTATCCCCTATGCATCAGTGGCCTCCGCACCCGCGGAACACATGCACGTGCATCGTGTATGCACTCATATCCGGGAAGTACAACATGCTACGGTTTGGGCTCAAAAAATATAATAAATGATCATGATGATGATGATAAATGATTTCTAGTAAATTATTGACACTACCCACTCAGGACACCTGGATTACATTGGGCGAGCAATATGGAGGATTATTGACAAGTTTTTGTGGACTTTTATGGACCTTTTTTTGTCGGACACCGTTTAACATCATTGTAGCCTAATGACGCAAAATGAAAACCTCCCCATATCCCCGGCTGCATGATGAATATCAAGAAAGTGTTCCAGAGTGTTAATCAGCATGAGGGTGAGGAGAAAATGAAGGCACATCATTCTTAGGGTGAAGTACTTCTTTAAGCCAGGGACCTGCTGAGCAAGAAGAAGAAAAACATATGAAGAAGAGCCCGGTGCATCATTGGACATCCCCCAGTGCATCATGGGTCGTTCCCCAGCAGCCTCGGCCTATAGCAGCAGTATCATCTGAGTCACTCAGCATCTCCTCAGCAGTTGTCAAACTTACGGCTAGATCCGGCCCACCAGAAGGTCCAACATGATGGATTAGGTAGATCTGAAAATAGCAAAGAAGACAGTAACTGGAATATTTTACTTTAGCAGAAGTTACTGTAATCTCTAATGTGTCCAGATATAACTAAAAAGCATCTCCAGGAAGATAACTTGGTTCTTTCCATCTTCATAGATGTGACTCAGTTTGTATGATGAGGTGAGTCAGGATTCCTCCACACATAAGGAAATGTACACGTCTGTACATGAAAAATTACTTGTAAGTCTGGAAATGTTCCTCCAATCATGATGTGAAATACTGGATTTTTCCCTTCCAGTTATCTGGAACTAAGTGTTTGCTGGGTTGTTCATCCATGCTGGTCTGGATGTCTCTTTTGTAGTGAAAACAAGACATAAACTGACCTTCAAACATTTCTGTTTCAGACCATCCACACTGCCGACAGCACGATCTCCACCCAGACCTCCAGCCTGCCGGACCCCCACTCTGTCCATCTCACCGTCCCCCTCCTTCTCGTCTTCCCTCCCTCGATCAATGTATCACGAGATGACAGCGAATAACGTCATCATCCTGGAGCCCGACTCCTCTAGCTCCGCCTCCAGGAACCGCCTCCTCTCCTCCGGGATCGGCGGGCGTTACGATTTACCCGGCAACTTGGATGCTATGTCCCCCGGTAACGTCATCGTCGTGGAGACCTCCAACCTGATCATACGCAGCACTTCGGAGTTTTGTTTGAGCTCGGCGCCTGCTTCCGTGGAAACTCAGGATAGCACTTTCACCTCCAACCCGTTTTTTAAACTGCGCTCCATCAGCAGCCAGTCTCTGGTGGAGCAGGAGATCAAGATGGTGAGGCACAGGGAGGAGGAGTGGAGGAGGCAGAGGGACGAGATGTGGAGGAGGAAGAGAGAGGAGGAGTGGAGGAGAGGGAGAGAGAGGTACGACACTGTGCTGGTGTCCCCAGGCCTCCATGAAAACATCTCTCTCAACGGTATGTAAGGACCTTGTGATTATTGCACTCCCTGTACACACTCTCACACATCTTTCATGTTGTCCATGCCTCTGTTAAAGGGCAGAGTTTAGTGATGTCAGTTTTAACGGTAACCTTGGTGACAGTGGAGAAGGGTTAGGGTTAGTGCCGCCTTGCACACAGTACATTCTGCAAGGCGGCACAGTAGATGGCTGTGGTCCTTCCTCTATCATCAGGACCGGTAGTGTGTAACTCTGTGATGGATAGTTCCCCTTTCAGGTGATTTTCCAGAAATTTCTATCCCATCCAGGAGGTTTCCATCCAGCCACAACATTTAGTGTTTATGATGATCCATAATAATGCCATTATTTATCACATCTTCATCGCTATCACTACCTTGTTGCTAAGAGACCTCTATTTAGACCTGAATATGATGATGAAGCCACTTCCTATCCAACTTTCCACTAATCAGGGACCTTACATTGAGGGTAATGTCCAATCAGACGCAGCCAAAGATCATCAAGTGAGCAGAAAGTTCTAGAAGAAGAAGCGTGTCCTGGGTCTGCCTCCAGGTTTCCAGGGGGACGTTCCTGAAATCCCTCCCCAAGGAGGATCTAGGAGGCATCCCGACCAGTTGGCCGAGCCACCTCATCTGGCTCCTCTGAATGTGGAGGAGCAGCGGGTCTACTCTGAGCCCCTCCTGGATGACCGAGCTTCTCACCCTATTTCTTAGGGAGAGCCCGGCCATTCTACAAAAGAAACTCGTTTTGCCCACTTGTACTGGCGATCTGGTTCTTTCGGTCACTACCCAGAGCTCGTGACCATAGGTAAGGATAGGACCGGTGATTCATCTTTTGGCTTAGCGACGTCTTCACCAAGATGGACCGATGCAGAGTCCACATCCCTGCAGATGCTGCATTGATCCACATATCCATCTCCCGTCCATCCTCCCTGCACTCCTGAACAAGACCCCATTTATCCATCCAATGTGGTGGATTCATGCCAATGTTTAAACATGAAGGGTAAATATATACAAAAATTGTTTGATCTTTCAAAAATTCAGGACCCCACTGCAGTACCTCCACTGACCCTCTAGGGGTCGTGGCCTCCTGTTGAAGGAAGGCCTCTTTCTTTAGGTGTTCGACGACGTGATGGACTCAGAACGTTGTGAGAGAAGCAGATAGGATTCATCATTAGAGTCAGTCCAGTGTTTCAATGATTTCTTTTCTGTTTCCTCCACTTTTATTTCCATCCAGAGGTTCCAGACAGGAGCGTCTCCTCACCTTCATCCCCCTCCAGGTCCCGCAAGATGGAACGATCTAGCTTGTCATGTGACCATAAGGTTGGCTGACACACACAAACATGCACACAAACAGAAATCCTGCATCCCTCCTTCTGAGGTGCAGATGCATCAGATATCTAACTTATTACCACACATAAAATCAGATTATTATAATCTACTTTGGGAAGTTGAACCAAGTCAGTATCCAGTCACGGGGGTTGATGTCATTAGTCTGTCCATGATCATCCCCGCGCTCTCATTGCCGCTCCACTGCCAGTTTGGCTGAAATCTGGAATTCAGGTTCTTCTTAAGGTCCAGGAAAGATGTTTAACAGCTGCCATTCCCAGCATGGCTGAAGAACTTTCCGTTGCTTCTATGTCTCGTCTCTAAATGAAGCTGCTGCAAACAGTCAGACGATGACAGAATTGCAGCGGCCTGATAACTGGTTCTGATCCCTGGTTTCAGGAGCCAGTCCTGCTTCCTGAAGCCAGACTGGGAGCCAGCAACGTTTCCTAATGCCAGACTAGGAGGGTTATGATAACTGGAGGTTCCGGCTTCCAGTCTACTCTTTAAGATCCAATGGAGCTTGGTCACAAGTTTTGTTATATTTGTGAGAAGAATCTTAAATTCTCTTCTGGATTTAACCGGAAGCTGATGAAGAGAATGTAAAACAGAGCAATCTGATCTTTAACCCCACTATGATAGCCCACACGTTTTATTCCAGGGTGTAATCATGTACATGTCATTTAGAATTATCTTTCTAAATCCTGCAAACTGAATAATGATATGTGGACTCTACTCTGATTTTACTGCACGTGACTTCATGATAGTTCCTAATTTCTCTTACAGTTTGCATGATAAAGTAACTGATTTCTTCTTTTATTCATTCATTCATTCATCACTCATCTGATACAATTTAATGTGTGAACTCTCTGATTTGTTAATCAGTTGGACTGATTACATTTTTTAATCAGTCAGTTCAAAATTCAGCAAATAGTCGTCATGTGTCATTTTACCTGTCACACCTTGACCCAGTTCACCGATGACAGCTCTAACTCATTCCATCTTCATTTCTCTTTTACCATCCATCCATGGGTTTTTGATCCAGTGGTTTAGCTGAATCTCCCCCTTCCCTCTAGTTTCCCCTTTCCCTCTCGTCAGGACCTCGACGGCAGAATGCTATGGCACAGCGATGGGAGGCCTCCCTGTTAGCCAATCAGAAGAAGGAGTGAAGCAACAAGTTGGCAACTTCATTGCAAAAAGTCAAAAATGAAATCTTCCATCTGTTTCTGTCTCCCTCTGTCCAGAAGAGCCAGGTAGTCTGTCTGGGCCTCATGGCTGCAGGTTAGAATCCATGCAGCGGACATCTGTAAGCTTTGTTTCCAGTCGTACTGCCATTAACTGCTTATAATACACTATGTTACCAAAAGTATTGGGACATGTGGGATATTCCTTTGGATTAATGGAGTCAGACCATAACCGCTTCAACTTTTCCACAAGATTTAGGATTGTTTATGGGATTTATCACCATTCTTCCAGAGGCACAGTTCCATGGGACCTGGGAAGGGACAGTGGGAACATGTCACTACCAATGTCCCAACTGTTTTCCATCATACAAAGGAGAGATCCTTGCTCTCTGTCTGCACAGTCATCCTTTATAAACCAATTTATGTGATGTGATTGGCTCGTTTCTCGCTAACGTGACAGGCTGTCACTGCATGCTGTCACTCTGGCTAGAGAGCCTAACACTAACTAGACACACTCAGAAAACAGAGACCTCCATCAAGACATAGAGCGACCCCACCAGTCCGCCCAGTACCCAGCGGATCCAGAACATCACATGATCTGGCTCCAACAACATTTGAACATTGGGATTAGAACATTGTGCCGTTGTGGTGTTTTCTGATGTTTTCAGACATTGCTGCAGTGAATGTGAATACATGTGTTCTCTACCAGAGCTGCAGCCATTCTAGTATGTCCCCCTCTAGTGGTTCTCGGGAGTATTGCAATGTTGGTGGTTCTAAGTAACAATATATCCACTGCTAATGGACATGTTTCCCTTCGAGGTTTCATTAATGATGAATTTAAGTTGTGGATTTCTTGTTCTGTGTGATTAAAGAACATTTCTGGCATGATGGCGATGATACCAACAGATAAATCATTAAATCAAATCCCAAATCCCAGTTTCTGTGTAAATAAACAAAACTTTATCATAGAATATAACTTCTATCCACTCTGCTACATAATACATCAATAAACATCAATCATAACCAATGTGACTGAGCCATGAAAAAATAATGGACTCAATGTGAACCTTTATTGTACATACTGTATTGTACATGCAACAGAGACTGTGTCTTCCAGGGACCAGTGTGGGACACATTCATGTCTCTCATGTGTTTGATGAAAAGGTCTGGCTCTTAGTTTCTGGTGTAAAGTTGTTTAACCCGGTTGAGGGCAGCACTCTGCCGGCCGGTCAAGTTCCACTCCAAATTCCTTCATCCAGGTCTTTCTGGACCTTGTTTGAATCCCTGGAATCAATGAGGTGGAGAGGTGTCCCAGTACTTTTGGCAGTATAATCTATTTCAGTTGGAAGTGTTTTTAGGTCTTGTTTTTGTCTGGTGTGAGACAGGAAATCTCTGGACTCTGCATAATTTACAGCCTAGATGTTTTACACTACAATATATAAACTTTGGAACAATATGTGTTTTTTCTCTTTAGTTTAATGTTTACAACACTTTACTCTGTAGTGCTTAATATTTATAGTACTGATAGTACTTATAGTACTTATAATGAATCTATCAGATTTCATTCCTGTGTATTTTACTCTGCATAAACTCAAACAACTACTTTGATAGCCTTTGAAAACGGCATAGCTATGCAGAGATTTGAGAAGGAACATGCCCGAAGAAGTTAGCATGTTTTATCCTTTAAGTCACACTTCATGTAAATCCTGGCCTTAGTAGAAATGTTTCAATTTCCAAAGCCTTTGGTCAGAAGTGTGAACGTTCCGGGTTCCCCAGTGATGCCTGAAATCCTGGCACTTGTACATAAGACCCTTAGGAGATGTAATCATTCAGACTTTTGCCTCTTTTTTATAGAAAAGGGTTTATTCTTTACGGGTAAAATAACTCCACAGATGGAAATAAGAAGTAAGAAGAAAAACTAATGTTTGTAAGCAGAGGGTTTGGTGCAAATGTGTACATATTTTCTACCTGTTGTCTTTATTCCTACAAAGAGATTCATTTCAATGTATTTTTGACGCTTATATTTATGAACTGATAATTCCTTCAATCTTTTTACCTGTAAAACGTTAGATCCTATATTTAACACTGATGACCATGTGAGCTCTAGATGGTGTTTTTTAGATCACTCAGTGATTCCCAGCCTTGGTTCTTTGGACACCTGAAAGCACCCCTGAAAGTTATGTTTCAGCCAGAGGGAAGCAGAATACTGGAGTCTGAAAATTCGCCACACCGTTTCAATAATGAGACGAGTCAGAAATGTACCTGCAAGGATATTTCTTCCTTATCCTGAAAAAGAAGAGTGAGGCAGTATTTGAGTAATTAGCTTAACTCTGGTTAAGGGGCGAGGGATAGGTTGGGAACCACTGACACGTAACACTGCTCTTCCTCCGTCTGTCACCTGATCAGAGTTTGTTTTAGTTCGGCTGCAGTGCGACTGAGGAATAGTCAGGTTCTGATTAGCTTTGCAACCATAGATGTAATAAATGTCTCTTCAGCAGATCCAGAAGCTTTACTTCATAACGTATAAAATATGTGTGAGATGTTTGTGTGTAAAAGTAAAACCTGGAGACTTTAAAGGCTGAAATAGACTTTTAAGAGAAAAACTTAGCTCTTTATTAGGCTCAAGCTGAACATGGAGGTCCAACTCTTTCTGCAGGAAAATAAAACAGAGAATTCTCTCAAAGGTAAAATTTTAGTCTTACAGATGGTTGTTTTCATTCCTGGAGTAGACCGGGGGATTTCTGAGATGATCTGAATGTCTGAAGAAAGGGAAGTTAATCATGACATGGTCAGATATTCTAGCATGTGTTACACTCAGTGTTTACCTGACGGGGACCACATTCATACCTGGCCCCCCTTAGTTTTAGTTTAACCTATGTTTATTACAATAATTTTCAACTATAAGCCTCATGATTTTAGCTGTGGGAGGTTTCATGCTAAAAGCCTCAAAAGTAAACGGGTTCAGTTGGGAGAACTTCTTTCCTCTTTTCTGTCATGAACTGTATTTATTCTTTATTCTTGCCTTGATATTTAGTAATTTCTTTTGGCCAAATGAAGATAAAATGTTCAATAAAAAGGTGTGACTCCTGTGTTTGTCTCTAAATCTTATTATTATTAGGCTACTAAGCTGATGGAACATAAACAGGAAACAGGGATTTTTTTTTTTCATTTACAGCTTCTTCTCGAACAATCAATACAAGGATCAGTGGTCACAGTTACATTGTGTTTTTTAATTCAGAATTAATAATTTGTTTAATAGCATTAAATGGGTTTGGGAATTTCATCTTAGATTGTTTAGCGAGTAATTGGTAGTTCTGCTTTACATTATTTTTCAATCACGAAGTACAGTATGCATTTGTTTATTACATTGTCTATATGACACCATCTCAGCCTGCAGAAGGCTAAAGTTTAGTCAACACCCACTTTATTCACATGACGCAACATGTGAATAAAGTGTGAATAAACTGCGACTATGGGCAAAAAGTTTTTTGTTTTTTTTAACATTCCAGTTGCTCCTTCAAAAAAAATTGATGAAAAATCAGGAAACAGGGAAAATAATATTAATTCAGAATTACAATTTTCTTTTGTCGCGTTTACATGGAAATGGACAGTTGGACAGTTTTCTGCATGACTCGTGTGAATCACGTGAGAATCATGTAAGGGCCTGGGGGCAGAATTTTATATTTTGGTGAAAACTTCATCCAGAAAGACCTGGATGAAGGAAAAATCCCAAGTGCCAAAACCAGTGGATGGATGTTCAGTGGCATTAGCCTTTCTATTTCAGTGGGTCATGACTTTAAAGAAGTGGCTTATTGGCTACTGTATACTCCAGGTTTGTCTTAGTTTGTTATGAAATATGTTATAATTTCCGTAACCATGTAATAAACTTATTTCAATCAGGAGAAACCAATTACGAGATGAGATACATTTATTATGTTACAATCAGAATGTGCTTTGGCGAATAGACCCCGACGTGCAGTCATCTGCCAAGAGGGAGGAGGCTATTCATACGACAAGCAATTACCCCCGGGGGTCTGGACCTGGTGGTGGAGGAAGGGCTGCAGAGCAGAAGGATGAGATTGCCAGCTGGTGGAGCCTGGGGTGGAGCAGGGGGGCTGTGAATTTGATCTGAAAGGAAGTTGACAGCAGAGAGAGAATATTTAAATTCCCCGCTTGATTGACTGTAAGAGCCGAACGCTGATTGGAAAAGCAGAGGACTTAAGTAAAAGAGGAGGGAAGGAAAGAGTGCAGAAAGGGATGAAAGAATGAGTGAGAGAGGGAGAAGGTGACAACACTGAGAGTGTGAATGTAGGATCATTGCAGGTCTTCCTGTCTGAACTTTCGCTATAGCTCCATAAGGCAAGCCATTTTTTTTCTTTTTCTTCTTTTTAATCATACTTTGTCATTTGTTTGCTAGGATCATGTTCATTCAAGCAGATTTAGGGAAATTGTTAGTGTTGTGGTTAAGGAGGAGAGCATGTGACCAATTAAACTGGGTTCGAATGCTTGACATGGCATCTAGATTAAAACTATCTTATTGTAAAAATCCATAAAAATGTATTTTGGAATTTTTCTGGAATACAGATGCGTTTCCCCTCTCAATAAATACAAATACAGATTCCAATAAAGGCTGCTTTACACACCCCTACTTTTCAATTAAAGGTATGTGCCTCTGGAGGAATGGCAAATGCAGCCACAACGTCCTCCTCACCGTCTTCGCTGTCATCATTTTCGCCTGCACGTTAATAATAATCACTCATTATATGGGTTAGGCCAAGAACGATAAAAGAACAATATTATACATTTTAAATAACCTATCCGAGCAGCTAAGTAAGTTACCTTAAGCGTAGTCTACTTTGACAAAATAAGTGGCCGTAATGTAAGGGTTAAAATCATGTTTACTTATAGCAGCTGTAGCAGGCTTTAGGTCTGTCTCCTCATGCAGCAGCAGGCGATGCAGGTGATCGCGGGCGTCATCTAAAACATATTAACTTCAACTTTCGAGTTGTCTTAATCTGAGTCGACTCGTGTTAATTAAGGTGACGTGTCGAAAAGTCGACTTTTTGGTGAATACATACCTTTACTTGAAGGCAGGGCCATAACCAGGATTTTTCAATTACCGAGGTCAAATATTACGATACATCATATCTAACAAAAAAAAACATCCTAATATGTTGACTTTTCATACATTTTTTGAAATGTGAATGAACAGAGTTAAAATCACAAGCCCAACAAGCAGATGACCATGTAGTTGAACATGTTTATTTTAACAATTACAAACTGAGTGATCACAAAAGTATTTATTTGCGTGTTTGTGTGTCTGCAAGTGAGTGTGAATAGATGAGAGTGAGGGCATGTTGGTTTCCGAAGCTGAGTTTAGTTTTAGAGCAGTGGTTCTCTAAGACATTTTAGAAATGTGCTCC